>JAGDQP010004589.1:29881-53347 GCA_022664845.1 Lepisma saccharinum | reverse complement strand
CGAAACTCTGATCTCCAAACAATCCGAATTACATTGGAAAAAGAGTATCTGTATAATAATTACTTTCTGAGGAGAATTTAATATTATGGGACATACCTCACACAAGAATATCTTGAGCACAAAGTGCAAACTGTACAGACATATAAATTACTTGTATCAAATACCTAATTTTGAATTAAAAATAAAAAATGAATAAAAGTCCGATAGACGATATTCAAATTTTATCGGTTCCCAGGACAAGTGAAGGACATTGAAAGATACAACATTGAGTTATTAAAATCGAATTCTTTTTACTTTTCGTAAAACATTTGATCACGAAATCTTAAATTTTATTAATACATATTCGCTGGCTAATACACACAATTACATAAATAATATGGTCTCATCACGCTTTCCAAATTTTGGATTAAAAGATTTCCTAGAAGAGGTTAAGGGGTGAGGAGACCAAAATGACAGTTACGCCCAACACAATACAAAACAAGTGTATATACAGAAGCCATAGTGTATATATACGCAGTCAATTTACTATTGTGAATACTAATTTAGAATAATTTTAGCAAAATACCAAATTTTGTGCATTTTCACTACTTTTGAAAGTCTAAACAATATTCATTATTAAAATTTTACACTCCAAAATTAATTTAAATTTCACTTAAATATAGGTAACGGAATCCAGGTCTATGTCTTCTGTTCTGTTGTCAATCAAGAAATGTATCCTAATTTCCTTATCATTTACGTCTTCATGGTCAGTATTTTTTCTGGAATATTTTCAAGTGGTACTCGGTGAGTATTATGTGTTGTTCATTGGTTTGTCTAAGTATAACTTCGAGTCCTTATTTCTTTTTAATACTGGCTTAATGGTAAGTACTTCTCCTACTGATCACTCGCCAAGTGTCAGGGCCTAATTTTAATGAAAATTCGTATGTAGGTACAGTGCTTAGATAAACCTTCACAACCAAAATTATAGGTGCTGCCGTCAACAAATAACGACAGGGAAGCCCGAAAAAGATGGAACGTAGAGAGCAAGTAAATCGAATACAGAGTACGGAAAGCACATTTTATTTTATAAACTGCTAAATATCTTGAGAGCAAATGACTATTAATAGATACTGGACAGGAGACAATAAATGCTGGATGGTATGACAACAATAGCCGCCATCTTGAATGCATCCATCTTTACTATATGCTTCAAAATTTTGTAAATAGTAAGTGGGTCATGTGATATATCAATCTGTGCTGGAATATTCCAGGAAACCCAATGACGAAGTCAATTTTGGAATAACTCTAATCCTGTAGGACAAAATGACACGTGAAATTGACTTGGAGAATGTGTGAGCCGAATGATGAAAACATTTCGTTGAAACAGTTGAAGTAACGAAAACCAAACGGCTACATAAGAGGTACCGTTATGTTGGAAAATATGATCCTCATTGCCACAACATGAAGTATATTATAAAGTTTTAAATACACTAACGGAAGTTGAAGTCACAATTTCAAGAAGGTATTGTACTAGTTGAAAGTGACCTTATCCAGGTCAATTCCACGTGTCATTTTGCCGTACAGGAATAGAGTTATGCCTAAATTGACTTCGTCGTTGGGTTTCTTGGAACATTCCAGCACAGATGATATATCACATGACCGCACAGATGATATATCACATGACCCACTTAGTATTTAAAAATGTTGAAGCATAGTCAAGATGGTCGCTTTCAAGTTGGCGACCATTGTCGTCACATCATCCAGCATGTATTGTTTCTTGTCCAGTAACCCTTAATAGCCATTTACTTTCAACGTATGTAACGGTTTATAAAAGAAAAGGTTTTTTCCGTACTCTGTATTGGATTTACTTGCTCTCTACGTTCCATCTTTCTTGGGTTCCCCTGTCGTTATCTGTTGACGGCAGCACCTATAATTTTGGCTGTGAAGGTTTACCTAGGCTCTGTACCTATATACGAATTTTCATTAAAATCGGGCTCTGACACCTGGCGAGTGTTCCTTGTGTGAACATTTGAACAACGCTTTCTTCGTAGAAGTAACTACTGAACGAGATATTGTATCGATTTCGCCCTAAAACTCGATTAAACTGAACCGAGTTTTATCAATCTTTTCTTCCGACCCAATATCAAAAAGTTACTTATGTTGCAACACATGCCGAATTGAATAGAACGCAATGACAAAGGGAACGGCCGTAGGCCGTTATCAAATTATACATCAACATTTCCCTCATCAAACCACATACCATCATCACATTCGTTGTTTTGTACATTTCTTAGTTGTATACATTTTTTTTCGATCAACAATCTACGAAATCAATTCCTTACATTTTTGCATTGCACGGCCTATAATTATGTTTATCCTAACATCTCAATTAAATAAAATAACGTTACGGATTTACCAGAATCGTTACACTTTTCAAAAGAAAATTCGTAGCACTTTCGGTACTCAGTTACCTCCAAATAGCTTGCCAAGTTCAAATGAGGCGTAACTTTCCTCAGTCCCCTTCGTGTAACTTGTGTCTGTTATCAGTGATAAAATTGTCTGAGGTTCGACCAGGACTAAATATTCGCGTAGCTGTGTCATGTACGTGTTGTTATGTTGGTAGAGAATATGTATTTAATTTTGTATTAAGGTAAGAGAAATGTTTAAGTATAAACAATTAAACTTAAATAGGCTGAAATCTAAGACTCTTAAGTTTCTCTAAACAAGATTTTGATTAAGATTGAGGAGAGTGACGAATTCCATGTTTACAACTCAAGAAGAAAGCAGACCAGTTCGAGCAAAAGGAAGAACAAATATTCATAAGTTAGTCTGACGGTACAGCTTATAGTTGCAAGATCTAAAGTTCTTTATCGTAATAGGTAAATGCAACAAAATATCTTCATTACGTATGTATGTATTATCTTCTAGCTGATGCAGGAATATAAGCTGACATCATTTACAAAGCACTGGATATCATAATAAATCATTTAATTGATTTGCTTGGTTTACTATTCAAAACGTCTTCCACATACATTGTATTCTTGCTAATCAATCTATCTTCCTCTCAAATAGCAAATGTATGACATTCGTAAATCCTCCGAGCCTGGATTATTTAATGTGATTAACAAGTAACTTCACACACCCCCAAATGCTCATTCCTATATCTAAAATCCATTTTTTGTTAATTTAAAGCCATAGAAATAGAAGTAATAATAATAATTAATAATTCACAGCCATATTCAATTCACTACTGGATGAGGCTTCTCCTGGAGGTAAGAGTTGGTCTACTTCTCCCACGTTGACCAGACGTGTGCTGGGAGACTAAAGCTGAAGCTCTTAGCTGTAATTCTCACTGTCTTTTATTCAGAGGAGCTTCCCAATTGCACCACGATGCTGGGTTTGCACCGTTCCAAGCCCTCTTTTTTTAAAAAATCCTTTGGCAAAGCCGAGAATCGAACCCGTGACCCCACGATCAGCAGTCAGCGATGACAACCACTAGACCAGCAGAGCGGTCGGAACTAAATATTTGTAAGTTTCTATTCAATTGTTCATATGCATCATAGAGTACGTGCAATAAATTAGGAAGCTAAACTTCCTACATGCACTTGAAACAAAATAAATTTCATTTCTGGGCTTCAAGTAGGCGCCAAACAGTTGAAGGTAGTGATTGACAGTTACAAGATTTACGAAGAAACCCGAGAAAGATGCTTTTTACAGTGCCACTTCCGTCTGAATTTTGTTGTTTCGCAAACACAGCAACTACTAATTGCAAACTGATACTAGACCCTTGTAAGTTTCTAAGAACCACAGAAATAAAATTTCAACTAAATTTCAATCGATGTCCCAATTTCGAGAACAGATGGGGAGTTAGTTTTCCTTGGATTTCTTTTCTTTCTCTTCTTTTTACTGTAAAGTATTTCCTACTAAAGTAAAATGAACAATGTAAACTCAATGTTCTTCTTTAAAGTAAGTATGTAACTCAATATTTCTTCAAATTGAATCTGAGTTAAATTTTTTTATGGCATTTAGACATCTAAAGCTCAGGCCGGGATAGAGGGAGGAAAAAGGGCATGGTGAAGTTACCACCCCATCATTTGCCTAGTGGGACTAGGGAAAAATAGTGCAAGAACGTGCAAGTACCACATTCTTTCTAGTATCGATATTGTACATCACTGTATGCATGTTAGGGTGTATCGATAGAAACTTTTTGTCGAATATTCCAGTGCCGTAGTAGTAAAAAGTGCGCAATTGCGCATTGGTATTCGGATTAACATTGAAAATTTTACAGCAGTAAGGTAGACAACCCGCGCAACATTTTCCTTAAAATGTGCTTTTTCATCTTTTGGACCCAGTTTTTGTCAGGTTTACAGACAGTTGTTGTGTTTTGATGCGTCATAGACATTCAACAAAACCTCAGGATTCTTTTTAGGGTGCTTAATGTTTAAAAAGAAGTCCTTGTTTTATAAAAGCATGTTTTGCTTTAAGAGATTTCTGTGAGGAGTGCACGTAAAAAATGTAGCAAGACGTCAACTGTGACTTTCTTTTCTTCTCTAGAGTGCCATGAACAAAAGGAGAATTGGAACAGTGCAGCCTGGGAGGGGAAAATGGAGAGCAACATTTGTTTTGACGACTACTGACTTTTCATTTGCCTTATGCTAGGATTCACGTGTGATCCGCATTTGCGAAACGGAAAATAACTATCCAAGTAACAGAATTATGTTGCCAACTGGTGGGTCCTGTGTTAGCCATTCGTTAGGTGGATCCCATGTTGAAAAGTATTGGAAACTGTGTTATTGAAATCTGTGTTTCCTCCCTAAACGATCATTAGTGCTAGTGCCCCGATGGTGGAACAGATTTGTGTCTTACGTGGAGACGTTAGGATCTCTAGAAGAACCGCAGGGATATTATATCCCAATTTACTAGCATGTAACTAGACATTTCAACTGGAAAAGAAAGAAGAGAAGGGACGAATCTAATAATGGTCGCTAAGATTTCTAAGTCAACTGTAGGGAAAGTGCTTGAACAAAGACATTTCTACCTGTACTGGGTTTACAACATGATTTTCAAATGATATCGAACTATCATAAATCATTTCAGAACATACGCAAATCTTCGAAGTGTCCAATGTCTGCTTTTGTAGAAAAATGACCAATCTATGATAGTTCAATAGGCAGGAAGGAGACTCTTTGATATTTGCACCTGCAAGTGCTCTGTCTGCGAAAATAGTTGATGTGAATAAACGGAGAAAGGGTTAATTTCTACAAAACCAAAGAAGAGAGATCAATAGGATGATAAGTACAAAAGTACGAAGTCGGTTGCAGTGAACAAAAAAGATGTTTCGAAGGCAACCGAGAAACCTGTTCTTCTCAAGCGTGCCAAAAATCAGACATAATCAGAAAATTCATCTTAAACCGATCAACTAGAGACAAATAGTAACCTTAATCGTGTTTCTCTAGAGAACATCGCTGCTGCTCCTTTCAAACAGGAACCTCAAGAAGACACGTTGCGCTGATTGTATCGGCCGTATTCGAAGACTGGTGTCTATCGATAACCTTGAAAATGCAATTCTTCTGAACATCCAAACAGTTCGTCTCTTACATCTCCACGTAAGGCACAAATCTTTTTCGCCATCGTGGACCATAGCACTAACTATCATTCAGGGAGGAAATACACTAATAACACACAAGCACAGATTTACAATAACACAGTTTCGAATACTTTTCAACATGGAATACAGCTGACTAATGGCTAACAACGTGGAATAATAACAACAAGACCCACCAGTTGGCAGCATAATTCTGTTACTTGGATAGTTATTTTTCGTTTCGCCCAAGCGGATCACACGTGAACCTTAGCATAATGCAAATGAAAAGTCAGTAGCAACAAATGTTGCTCTCCACTTTCCCCTCCCAGGCTGCACTGTTTCAATTGTCTTTTTGTTCATAACACTCCAGAGAAGAAAGCCACCGTCGACGCCTTGTACATTTTTCACGTGCACTCCTCACAAAAATCCCTTAAAGCGAAACATACTTTATAAAACAAGGACTTCTTATAAAAACATTATTTGAGGAACAAACTTCCATAACCACGAAGGTTCCTGAGGCTTTATTGAATGTATATGACATATCAAAGCACAAGAACTCTGTAAAACTGACACAAACTGGGCCGAAGAGGTGAAAAATGCACATTTTCAGGAAAATGTTGCGCGGATTGTCTACCATTCTGCTGTCAAATTTTCAATTTCAATCCGGAACCTCAGGACGACCTTCTCAAAAATCTAAAAAATAAAAATAAAGAAAAATCACACGAAGTCTCTACCACCAATGCACACTTTTTATCACTAGGGCACTGAAATATTGGACAATAAGTTTATATATATATATATATACCCTAATGTATACGTCTCAAATAACTACATAGGACAAATTCTGCATTGGTTCCGTATACAGGAACGTAAGTTTGACTGGCGATCCACACGCTTACAGAAAATTTAGTGGATTTACTTTCCAGACAGGTATTGACTTTTATGATCCAGATACAGCTCTGTCTAATTGATGGCCGATAACGAGTATATTTTCTGCACACATGGAAAGAAGAAAGCTGTTTGTTCTGAATATTTTCTCCGAATTTGCCGTGTGGCACTGAAGAAAGCTTCTGGAGGACTTCCAGTAAGGTTGACGTCGTGGGCGAAGTTCGAAACTGTAACCTCCCCAATACCAATAACAGCAGTCACCTTTGTTACTAAATCAAGAGGTCTGTGTTAGAGCAGCATGGAAGTATAACGAAATGTTTATTCTCGTTCCACAGTGCGGCCAATTCCAAAAAAGCTGGCCAAAAGTCAAAAACGAAAGTGAATGATCTCAAAATCTGTTTTTTTTTTTTTTGTTTTTTTTTTGGGGTTGCCGATTACGAATCTGAAGTCAGAGTTTCAAAATGTAACTCCCTTCATCCTCTGTTGACAACCCGTATTCGTGGAACAGCCTGTATATCATGTTACAATCAAGATGAATATCATACTCATGTTTTTTTTGGGTCCTGATTACGAATTTGAAGTCAGAGCGGCAAAATTGGACCTCCTTAAGAACATTTTAGCGTTTACTTAAATTATAATTGTTGTTAATGAAATATGACGATGTTTTGTTTTTTTTAATAAATGATTCCTGATTGGATTTTGCGGGGCCATTTCGAGTCCAAGATGGCGACTTTTTCAACATATTGTAATATTTACCTAAATTACTCGTGATGATATATCTTTGTGACAAATGTCGTTTCTCTAGCTGAAATGGTGTGGAAAATGGATTTTTGGGTCCGACATTTTGGATCTAAGATGGCACCCTCTGAAACATTTTGTACTTTTTTCTTAACCTACTAGTGATCATGTACGTTCACATCTAATTTGATGTTTCTAGCTCCAGCAGTTTAGGCTCTGCACTCTATGCGGCAATAAGTTTGGCGGCTATTTTGCATCCAAGATGGCGACTTTTTTAACATGTAATATTTTCCTAAACTACTCGTGATAATACACCTTTGTGCCAAATTTCGTAGCTCTAGCTCAAACAGTGTGGAAAATTGATTTTTGGGTCCGCCATTTTGAAACGATTAAATAACAAACAGGGTTCGGGCAGATTTTTTTGTTTTATATTGAAGAACATACATTTGACTCTCACTTATAATAAGTCTGACAGCGGAACAACACGGAACAACATAACTTTATCATAATAACATATCATATTTTAACGCTTTCAGTTAATAAAAATCAATAACAATTATTGTTTCACTAATAATTCATATTTGATAAATTATTATTTCGTAACTTTTTTATATATTCTACGTACTTTCAGACGTTGATTCCATTTTATTTGATTATGATCTGCTTCAATCTAAAGTTTTTATATAACTTTCAACACGTGCGTCGTTTACTGCCTCAGGAACACAATCGATGGCAACCGAACAAAGGTAGCTTTGCGACTCCTATTCTGGGACAAGGAAAATAAAATAAAACACTTGCAAGTAATTTCTGACCATTACAGATGTTCTGTAACCAACCAAACATGAAAAAATCCCTAACTAGTTATTTTTCTTTTCGACTTTTGGCCAGCTTTTTTGGAATCGGTAGCACTGTGCGTTCGTTGTCTGTATGAAGAGGCGCTTGAATCTCGCCCAGTAACTTGAAAGTCTTATCGGATATAAACGTCCCCAGCGTTTTGTGTATAGGTTTTCAGAAAGAAATAGTGGCTATGGTTTTCTTACATCTCTTGTATTGCTAATACCAGGATAGTTATTTACAACTTACTAGAATATTGTGGAATAATCGTTAGAACCTGTTTAGGCGGAATCTACAGTTGAAGAGAGAAAATGAAAGCAACACTGCAAAAACACTCCTCACCTGTACTCCTACGTTGATTAAACAAACTTCGGCTTTCAGCGTGTGACGGATTGGTAGCGTTACATGCACATAAACTTGATACTTTACTTTTACCCTGCGCGAATGTCCGTCTTTTCATAGATTTTAGTAATATTTGTTCGGGGTTTCGTACTTTCTAAGAATTTTTTCTCCATTCTTTTCACAATCCTTCACTTCCAGTCAGTGAGCGATACATCTGTTCCAATGATATTTTATTCTTACGACGAAAGTACATGTTCAGATATAGCAGGGTCCAAAAGATCGAAACCAACCACTGTGATGAAAAATATAATTTAAAAATAAAATACTACCAGCTTTAGTGAAAAAGAAACCAACAAGATGTATATATATAAAAAATAGTAATACAAAAAAGAAGCAGAAAAATCTGAAACGTGATAGCATGAAAGCCAAGAAATACGTAAGAAGACACAACACGACTTGACAACAGTTAGGACTGACATTAAAGGTCACAAGGATATGAGGTCACGAGGAAACGTCTTTACGTGAAAGAGGAAAACGGAAAGTCAGGTCAAGTTATATAAAGCGACATCTCGTTTATTGACAACGCCGTCCCTTGGGGATAATAGACAATCGATACTTCTGCGTAGTACGTAGACGGGTGAACACACTCACGTGAAGGAATGTAATATTCAGGACAACAAATTTCACACACGAACGCTCTAAGTTGGAGTCTTCTCTCTCTCTCTCTCTCTCTCTCTCTCTCTTATCTTCTTCACTTTTCTCTTCGTTGCAATCAATGAGGAACATAGTATCGGTTCCAATCAATGTATCTCATTTAAAATTATTTCTACTGTTCGTTTCATTGCATTATCTTTCGATCGTTTAAAGGGTTCATATTCAGGTCCTACAATGTTTCTATCTGTAAATGGAAAACGTTAAATATTGTCTTCTTTGAGAGACTGTTATTAAAACAATTTATAGTTTCGCAAGTGGAACAAGATCATTTTGAAGACAGATAGAACGCAAGGAACCTTAAAGAAAAGCATCTGATAATACATAATCTATACAAGAGTTAATAAACTAGGTTTTGTATAACCCTACTATTCATATTTGAATTCTGTCCATTGATTGTAAAAGAGTGTGTCACAAAATAATAGTGTCCTCCTCACGATTGAATAACACTCTTACTAATGCAGTGAAGAATAAGTAAACAGTATTCGAAGAGCTGAATCGATAAAGAGAAACTACTGCTTCGAAAGAAAGCTTAACTACTGTTTCAGAATTTTGTTCACAACATGTCTTGATAAATTCCGAGCCAAAATGGCTAAAGCCTGAGATGCCTAAAGTCTATGAGTTCAAATTCAAATCACGGGTCACATATTTGTTTCGAATATTTCAAAGTATAACGAAGGAAGAGACAGATTTACTGTGTAGTTCGTTATTCAACTTGTTAGAGCAGTCTATCTTCAAAACGCCGCGATATTTGCTTTCATTTCTCAAAACCGTGTATTGAAAAAGAGTTTACAAGAAAGTATTCATATAGTTAAGAGATGATTAAAGATTACTCACTTTAGGTACGGTAGGCCCCTTACACGTTTTTCTTAAAGTAAAAGAAAGGTATGTTTTTAAGATTCAAAAGAAATTAACTGTTTCTAATGGGAATGTCACTTTCTAACAACTGTGTGAAAGAAAGTAAAACATTCTACGAATAGTAATTTCAATATCACAGGAAAAGAACATGCGTTGTCCATTTTATTGATTTTACAGGAGAGCGTTTCAGAAGTCCAGAATTAGCATTGCGTATACGTGAACATCAAATATAGATTTGTTTGTAGCAGACGGACTATGTATATTCTCTTCATGCATAATAGTTTGTTATAATGGGCCTTCAAAGAGCTCTCTTTGATGGCACTCTTATGTTAATTTGACAAAAACTGGACCAAGCTCGTTATTTCCCTGCGATCTTCATATGAAAACTTTTAAATATAAAGCTCTGTATTAACCTATGTTGTATCCATAATGAGTGCCAGGAATGTCCAAAATAAACACTAGGAAACGACGAAGGTTACTTTGCCTTACCTTTTAGATAAAATTTCGAAGTCCTACAAGATAAATAATAAGGTGGTGCCTACCATGACTGCTAGCTTCTCCATCCTGTTTTGTCTCTCTCTCTTCTTAGTGCTGATTTTAAGTTATTTGTCAACAGTCGGATATAATAATCGCTCAATACGTCAAGAAGTATGATTAGGTCCCGAGAAGAATTATATATGGAGAGAAAAACATACAAAAATTTTAGCAAAAAAAATATATGTATTACTTACTTTCTGCTTTACTAATGTATAGAATAAGTTTAATTCTCTAAAAAAAATGTAAAGTATGTCACATTTCGTTTATATATTATTGTAGAGAATTACCATTAATGTCGGGAATTTCAGGTCAGGATATCAAAAACCGTTACGGAATATGCTCTTAATTTTCTTAGACTTAAAGATACACATGAATAAAAAAATATATTTATTTAATATAATTGAATATAATATGATGTCGATTGTATACTGCTTGCGGGTTACTATTATTCCTGTTAACTTTATAGAACTATTCGGAATTAACTCATGAAGTATGTCTTATTGATAACCCGTACTAATTGATTTAGGCGTCCTTGTCCTTATTTAAAGGAACTGTCCCGTGATTCCTCCCGTTAATCGATATCGGTGCTGAAATTCTAGCTAAGAATTATCTGATTACGTTGAGGAAGTTAGGTACGTTTCGTGCCTAAGCTAGTGATACAAAATTTTATTCTGCAATGCCTCTATAAAAAAAACTTGTAGCATTCAGAAGCTATTTATTATATTTATTTTTCTGATAGACATTATTCGCCATCAGTATGATCTCTTTTCTTTTAATATGTATATATTTTATAGAGCCATTTTAGAATACCTCCTAGAAAAATGTGAGCTTAGCCTTTAAAGTATGTTCTAGTTTCTAATTGAATACTGAATTATTTACTCTTATTTTATAATATAATAATAGTTACTAATGTGAACAGTTTCTTTCTAGTTAAGATTAATTTAATTACCGGTATTCTCGGTGTTTAGTTTCCATTCTGTCTTCCTATATGTTATAAGGTGACGAACTATCTTGAAAACTATTTGTTTAAATAACGAACTTTGAAAAGATACTCTGAACACGTTACTGCTGCCTACTCCAGCCGCGTCTTACTCGAACTACCTCATGCTGGAAGGGTTGAGCATTGAAAGAGATAACACAATAGAGCCCTCCTCGTTTAAATAGCAAAGCAACAACAACGGAGCCTATTCATGAGGACTCGCGTGAATCCTGAAAGCCAATCAGTTTGAACTACTCAAACAGAGAAAGGGACCTCGTGGTTTTGGATGATAAAGCAAGCCAGGAATAATAGTAACAGCGCGCTTCTCATCTTCCCATGGTTGGAGACGTTGTAAAGAACTTAAAAAAAAACTAGAGCTATATCACAATTACAATAAGATTAAACATACAATTCCTATAATAAACTATTTCCTTGCGCAAGGATTTTCACTCACAGACTCATACACACACACATACATATACAAAGAAATATAATTAATATAGTTACATAAAAATATTTTATTACACTGTAATATAGTTATGATGGTATTTCCCTCACAACAATCCCTTCCGCAGGAAATTATTCTCTTCGAAACATTTAATCTCTCGTTGTAACGACAACTTTAGATTGTGAATGGCCGTTTAAAACATTCAATTTTTTTTTTACACCATTCGCCAAATATCGTGAAATACTTTTTAGGTATTTCATTAAAAATGCGAACAAAACTTAAACTATTGAACTACAAATTTCAGGTTCCAAAGAGTACTGTATTAAAATAACAATCTATTACAAAATTAGGATCAACAATCAGATTTACCTACAAGTATTAAACGTTTTAATATTATATACTATTGTTTTCGTTAATGAAACTTACTACACATTGTTTAGAAACAAAGGAGCCATTTACTTGAGTCTCAAAACAACCACTAATAATTTTAGCATCAGAGAAGAACGCTCGTTTCAACGCTGTGCAAGTGAATTATTACTTTTTAAGTCTTAATAGCGTCTATAAATGCACCTTGCGTGATCTTTGGGGCAGGATTATTCTTGCACATGTAAACATCTACGTCACGAGATGAGGATTCTGTAAGAGTAGATAGTTTATATTTCCGTAGGACAATACAAGCTGTTCTTAGAGCGTGGTAATCTTCATGTTGTATATGGAAGCTAATGTCCTTGAGATTAATCTAACAAAGAACTCAACATGTTTTTGTTGTACTAAACCAACAATAGACAACGAAAGGACAACAATAACAAATAAAAGAATAACTGGACAGGAAGACAGAATCTTAAATTACTGAAAATAAACCAATAAAGATAAATTTATAGTACTATGGAAGTTCTTGAACAATCATCATGTAACTTGAAAAACAAAAATTACCCCATTCGACAACAACGAAAAATAGTGTTCTTTTCTAAAATCATCCAATCACATATGAGAATTCATTAATGGCAAGAATCTAGTGTAACAGTGCATGCAAGTTTACATAAAAAGTTTCAACTAAACGCAAGTAAATAAGAAGAATCTCTAAAATCAAATGACCAAATGGCGCAAATTTTAAATCAAGATAGAAGATAATGAAGTCACTCTGCAACTTTTAAATCAAGATCGTCGCCAGAAATCAAGATAGAAGATAAGGAAGTTCTTATATTCAGAACTATTACAAGATTCGGTATCTTTTATTTATTTCTGATACAATATGTTTGCGCTATGTTTGAGTCCTCTAACGTATACAGTACAACCACGTATCAATATATTGTGTGATTCAGGAATGCAATAATGACAGAAGTCACCACAGAAAGTTCCCATATTTTCACCACTGCTAACCAAGCACTTGAAGATTTCTCTCTTTAAAAGCAAACCCGCATTTTATTAACCATGGAATAAGAATTACATTGACCTCCAGTTTTACAATCGACCACTAAGCTTCTAGCCAGCGCTAAGTTGAGACCAAGTCATAATTTGCAGTGCAAAATTATGACTTGGCCTTAACTTAGCTCTGGATATAAGTTTAGCGGTCGATTGTGAAACTGGGGATTTTATTTGCAAACCTGTTAGGAACACTCCAGAATATTTATATTTCCTTGTTTCGGATAGGAATCACATTTATAATAGATAATTCCAAAGATTAATAAGATGTAAGCCTACCACTAAATTACCCAATACACTTACAGAAATGACGCAAAATTTAGGTATACCACTTGTGTAAGAGAACAATAACAGTGTTTAATAAAACAAATTGTAAATTACAATCAAGGATTCCGCCAGGATTTTCAGTTTGGGGAGTGCAAGGTCTAAATTGTATGTAGAGTTTTGCACGATTTCTATCGATTTTTGACCGAAAAAATGTCGAAGTTGTGAAGTGTTCTCGAGGATTTGAAGGGGTGACACCCCCACATGGGGGGGGGGGGGTGCTGGCGAAATCACTGTAGACCAAGTAGCTTGATTCATATATATTTAGTTCTTTACTGCACTCACTCAAGGGTATTAAAAGTGCCACACCCACAAGAACTTATAGTACTGAACCTAAGTTTATGAGATACTTATTTAACCTGTCAACACTTAACGATCAAATGCTCGATCGTGCTAGGGAAAACTATACAGTTGTCGGCACCCAGATAGTAATTGGCACTTTCCTTAATTTTATTGAAATAATAAGACATTGATTGACTAACTTCAACAACTGATGGCACAACTGGAGCTTCTCTCGTTGTGGGTGGAAGTATCTGCCCCGCATGTGCATTTCAGAGTGCGTTTGGCTACAGAAAAGACGGTTGTGTTTTCTTTCTTTATTTATAATATTGTCTGAGTACTTATGAATTTACTAAGAATTGTTCCATTGTATATACTACTATTGTTCATTTCCAAATTGAATTTCCATTTGCCTTAGGTGATACATTTAATCCATAAAGGTATTGATTCAACTTAGAAAATTTTCACATCTCTAGTGTCCATGGTGAGTAAGGGTGAGGTTATAACCGCCGTCGCGCCTTATAAATTGGATAACATTTTCTATGCGCTATTTTTGTGTATAGTTGCTTGTTATATGCTAAAAAAAAATGTAATGTTGGACTTTCTACGGAAAGACAGTCATGGCGGCATCGCCCCGAAGCAAGCCGCCACTGAACACTGTCAGTGCCTTTGTTTGGATACGTGCTGGCAACATTAGATCAGGTACGTCGTAGTAAGATGTATGGAGGGTGTGCTACAAGTCTCCACATGTCAAAAGGAATTGGCAGTTTTCTTGTCATCCAAGGCATAATATTATACGGGTGTGTTAACATCAATGAGTGCTGGTGATGATACAATATGAGAGACACGCAAGAAGAGTCAACTTGTAAGTAGTCAATTAAAATTTCATGGGCAGCCTTTGTGCTACTTACGTCACGTTCGAGGAAGTGAGGCGAAGTTTCTTGCATGATTTTGGCTTGCAGTATATTATTAACGTCAACTTGCTGTGCCCGCATATAGTAAAAATATCACTCAACATATGTATTTTGTTAATTTCTATATTTTATTTCGTCATAAGCTACAACTCAGTGTTAAATTGATGTATAATAAAAGTCATCAGTGCAGGCTGTGTGGTATTCCAACAAGGAGATGAAGAAAAGTTAGTGTTCCCCCTCCCCCCGTCTCAGTTGTTCAGTGTCAACAATTCTCCGTTGTTGGTGACCAAAAAAAAATTGTTTTCTTTATTTTAATATTTCCTGTAATTAAATGACAAATTCGTGCCTATTGCTGTACATAGGGAAGGAAGCCGAATACCGTCTCCCTATAGAAAGTCATTGTGTAGTGGAAACGTAGTGAATTTATCCAGTTTCAGTACGATGCTTTATATATGAGCAAAGATGCTTTTGTTATTGCACCGGATATTGTGTGAAATAAGATTATTCTTCAATAAAGGCCAGGTACTTTTCAGTAGCTGTATACTTATGTAATTTTCCGTAATGTGTATACAAAATCTGAACAAAAATACATTCGACGCGTGATATGAGGATAGGCAACAGAAAATCTGTTCTATGTATCATACACATGCAGTTGATATCGAAAGCGATCGCAAACTCTGTTTGTGATACTTTGTAAAGTATTAAGAAGGTCGATCTAATTTTGTAAATATTACTTACGAGTCTTTTCTATGGTAATGTTGATACAAGTTATTGTAGGTCCGACATCCTTTGGGATATTTCAGCCAGTAATAATTTAGGTAGTGTGCTGCCTTTCAGTGTTAAGTCAGGGCTGATCAGAGGTTTTATTAGCCGCGGTGTCCCTTCACCCCATTCCAAGGCAGATATTCTTATTTCGCTCCATAGTACATTTAATATAGTATACTTGCACGTAATAAATATTTTAGAATTGAATTTTTTTGCATGTTAGTCAGTAATATTTTAATAATGTATATGTATATTTTATTGACTCCATTACTTTAAAAAAAGTTATATATATCTAGTAAAAAATACAGCACTTCCTTAAGAGATTTATGTTTGCTTTGCTGTATTGAAGCGTTTGTACAATTAAAGTAATGGGCGTCTGTGAGTTGTCATTTTCCTAACAAATTCAGCCAATGACTACCTCTTTATAGATATCAGGTGATGTTTGAATATTAAATTCATATGCGGATTAATGTTATTTGGGTACCGGTAGATACATCTAACTATAGTACGTTTCCGAAATTTTCGTATTGGGACAGTGCAATGGCAGGTTAACTTCAGTACTTTCATTATTGTGCTTACCATTTTATAGTTGGACACGTTAAACTAATTTATACTAGATATTATAAACGGGTTTGTTCATTTTGGGTTTAATAGCATCTAACTCCTTTGTATGCAGAGTACTATAAATTTGCTTAAGCTGAGAGTAGGATAATCAAAGTATTCTAAAGGAAATTGAACTGTCGATATTAACTACAATATTTTAGATATCTATCACTACTTTGTTATCACTGTATGTTCTATTCACCAATATCCCTTTTAGGAGCTTCACATTTTGCAAGATAAAGTGTTTTGACTCGAGGAGCAACATACGAACGCTTCGAGGATCCTTCGAGCTTGTGGAGTCATTTGGTCTATTTCATTTGTGGTAATAATCATTCCCTCGATTTTTCATCCAATTATGCGGACGTTTGGTGGGTTCTTTAAGCCTGTAAGAATTTGTTTTCTCATTACAGCTTAAGCAAAAGTTTGTTCCAAGCTAATTGAAACACATTGAGCCTCTGAGCTATTTTTCAAGCTGACTTAAAGTATTTGTTGATCTGTATTTCGGAATATCAGAGTGAATATTGATACAGTAGGAAACCTGTCTACGTTCAGTGTAAGTAGTATCAGACTTGTCATAGGTCTTATGCATAAAATTCTACTATTTGTCATTACTAAAGATTGATAATTCTATTCCGTTTTTGGACATTTCATTGAGAAATAAATACATATCTGTAATATAGCAGTATCTGGATATATAATTGTGACACAAGGATTAGAAATAAAAGCAAGGATAAATACTTATACATTTTTATTAAGTATCAAAGGTATCATTTATTATATTATAGCACAACGGTAACATACTAACGTGAGTACAATTTCTCTAGATTATATGGTAAGATATTCTGTATACAGGGTATCATTTCGTCAAGGTGCATACATGTTTTTATCAGTACGCAGTTGCGCCAATGTTGTATCTTCAACATAGTTATTTGGGTGTCACTGGAAAACATCAGTTTTTCAAGATACTTTCTCCACATCTATACAGGGTAGCAGGCGCCCTTACAACTCAAATACTCTGTTGCAGGGTGCCAATTACTGTTTTAATCCTTTATGTTGATAGTAATTGGCACATTTGTGCTAATTTCTATCAAAATTTTATTTTGTAAATTATTTCAATATTAAACTATGAAAAGTTTACAAACAAGGAATACAAAAATATATTCAATTTTGGTGTGTATGCAGTTAATGGCACCCGTGCCAATTACTGTCTAATATGATTTCAGAAACCGAAATGAATGAAATTGAAATTTAATAACACGAATTGTTGACCGTTCCTATCTGTGTATTTCATAGTGTGGTATAAGGCTTGGATTCCGTTCCTGTGAGCCCATTATGAATGGATTGCTGCTTCAATTCCGAAGTCACATGGGACTTCCGTGAAAGAATTGAATTGAATTTTATTTATGGACTCAAGGCTTCTAAAATTCAGGCAGGGATAGAGGAGGGGAAGGATTCGGGAAGGTGTCATCCCGGCATTTGCTTGGTGTGACCAAGAAAAACCCTGGGAAAATCTCAGTGAGGATGGCCGGCCGCTGAGATTGAAACCACAACCTCCCGAATGCTACTCCAACGCTCTACCACTGATCTATGACGGCTCGGTATGGGACTTCCCTGTTCCGTTACGTATGACAATACTACTCAAGATCCTTCTCATCGTGTCAGGTGAAAAAGAGATCAACACTCTACCAGCACGATTTCCTTGTGTTTCAGATAGTATGTTCGCTAGCGAACGTGAGCACAATATCCAACAGTTCAAATGATCCGATACAATTCCGTAAAGAACGGTACTTTAAATTTGAGGAAAATACAAAAAATACCTATCTTCACAGACCTATCTCATCTGTGAAAAGTGTATCCAAAAACATGTGTCCCATTATTGTAACTCCCTAATAATTGCGGGTGTTCTCTGTGAGTGAGTGCTAACGTTCACTGCCTCGAAATCAAGGGCTTCCTTTGGTGACGCGAGTGGTTCAGAGCCCACGGTAAACTATAGGTCTGCTATGGGTAGGTCAGAACATTGGGTGCAACAGTTAAACTGAAGCCATATTTTGTAATAGACGAAGCCAAAGGTCGTGACATATGTAGAAGGAAGTAGAAGCTAATCTAATTGTTTAGCATGGCAAAGTGGATAACGTCGTAACTTCAAACAAACTTCTAACGACAAATTTAATATAAACTATCCTATTACAAACTAACATCATGTACGCAAGTCAATGTGGTGCATTTGTATAACTGTGTAATAATGTAAAGCCCTGATATGCTAGCTAGAAAAACATTGTATAATGTTTGTTTGTTGAGGTTTGTGTGCTTTAGAACTAATTTTTTAACAACTAATCGTTACTAATCGCTACTAACATATTTTACCTGTTACTAATAATACAATGTAGCTGGAGTGAAGTAATCTTTGTATTTCCGGTGTTACGAAGCAGATGAACATCGTATGATTAGCTAAAGGATAGATGGCGGGATTTTTAATATGTCGATATTATACAGGCTAGTGCAAATTAAATTATGTTTCATGAATGAGAATATATGTTTCAAGGGGCTAGGATACTATTCCCGCAATATGTCTAAATGCTAGAGCATTCATGTAATTATTTTCAGTTATGGTTAGAAGCGGGAATATTAAACAACTAAGGTATATGATACACCTGGATATGTAAAACACCTAAGTTGGTAATTAAAGAGAGCACAACATAATTTGTATTGTACAGTACTCAGTGCTGTTCAGTAAACGTTCTACTAATTTACCTATTTTTTTTCTCCACGACTTGCTTAGCTCGCCTGAGGAAACTACGTTTTCTCGGGGTCAAGAGCTATATTAAAATCAAGTTTAGCCTCACCCGTAGTTTTTGGGTAGATCAAAGAAGGCATCTTGATTAGCTGGAACTACAGTGACGTCATTCTTCTGACTACGCATGAACCTACCTGAGAAGAAAGCTACAGAAGAGTCTCGGCGGAGTAAATAATTTTGTATCTTCGGATCTTAATAGTGTCGTCACACATATAAACCCTTTATAGAATCTTGCTTCTATATCCATTGTAGGTCTCGTCCATAGGACGTTAACTTCATTCGGTGTAAGGCAATGGCAAATCACCATCGGTTTTGTTTGTCCAGGGACCTTCGAATCAGGACCTTCCTCCAGACAGAACACCTATCATCACTGTCAATAGTTGGGAAACTATGCGGAGGAGGAATGTATGGCATGGCGAATCTAATAATCATGTTTTTAAAAAAATAATTCCTAACTTTTTAAAAAACGAACGGTATCTACTGACTTTCTTATATTATAGTTGCCACGGGCTAAGAACCGGTGTGGCTCCGCCTAGAAGAGATGGAGCGGGTGTTCAGTCTTCAGCGGAGGCAACAGCGGGGATGCTTTCTATTGTGTTACACTGCCAGCAGCCAATAGTAGGGACGTCTAGTGCTGCTTGTCCGTGATTGCACACCATTTCTTATGCCGTGGCGACTGTAGTAAAAACAAATAATTTAAATAGCAAATTCGTTTGATTACTTACGGTACAACTTGAATTCTTGGCGTCAATGTTTTTAGGACATTTTGGTAGAAGGTTATTCACGCGGAAACAAGGATACGTGATCGCCAACTGTTGAAAGTGATGTTTGTTGGATAGTCTCTTCGAGCAATTGGTGTACATATGTAGCAAAGTGACATACTGGTAAAGCGTATCGCTGTCCAGCAGAATTTTTCATTTTGTTTACACCCGAAAGGCGAAAGGATTGTAACAAAGGTGCTACTCAAGTGTATGTAACTGTTTTCCAAGAGTCCACGATATATAAACGATCCCCCGATTGTGTCCCTTCTTTGGCTAACTAAATCTATTTAATTTCCGTTTTCATCTGTACCATTTTCCCCTTGCATTCGCCATCCCCTATATCCAAGTAATCCCTAGAGACCTAAGTTGAATTACTGAAGCTTCTAAGTTCATCTTTACTATGAAAACGGTACTAATTTCCTTGCTTTTCTTTGTATTCTGTTTAAAGCATTTGGAGGAAAATTCCCTTACGAAACAAACACACTCTGAAACTTCAGCCCGGGAGGGAAGTAGTGAGAAGATCAAGAGAGCTTATGGGAATTTGACTGAGTTGGCCAGAGGCCACAAACTTAAGCTTGAACTTAATTACAATGCCCGCTACTTTGTAATTGTGGAATTGGGTTTTCCAATTACGTACAAATGAGAGAAAAAGCCACCGCTATTATATTCATGGAACGTGTCAGCATGCATGCAATATTATTTTTCTAACCTCAAACGTGATTTTGGTTTACTAATATTGTACTGTCAATTTTAAATGCTATGTTTTGAATTTTTCAGTCCACCTGTTTTTGTAATTTTGTACTGCAGCGCAAACGATATGCTAATAAAATATTTTGGAATGGAACTGCCATCAAATTCACAGCAAACATTATATTCTAAAATGACATTGAGATTTTACAAAGTACATTAACCCTAATATTGAAAAAAAGGGTGTCATGATTTAAAGAACTAACTTTTTGTAGATTAGAAAATAGTTTCGTTAATATGAAAAATAATATTAAAAAGGCTCAGTATCTAGTCTTTGAGCTTCTTATATACATTTAAAAAAAATATTGAACGAATGATAAGCAGCATCATGATTTTGGGAAGCAGTACCGATAATGGGTATAAATGTAATTCAAATGAACTAACCCACAATTTGCAACGGTTATTATAGATAAGAAACTCGAAATTCTGGCATATGACGTCCGCTATTGTACGCATTGGAATTTCTCAGGTAAACCGAACAATTTCAAAATCTCAAGTGGTTTGTTTGAAACACATTCCTAACTATTATGGATGCCACTTTCCAAAAACTCATTGTTGTTTGTAATTTGTTCAGTATTTTCTTTTAAATATAAAAGAATACAGGGCGTTTGAACAGAGGTCACTTAAATCATGTGCCGAATTCTTAAAATGGAGAATAGAAACAAGCCTATGTGAGCAGATAATTTTATACAGCTCAAAATATATATAGAATATATTCAAAGTTTGTATATAGAACTTCAAAGTTTGATTGATGCTATTTTAAAAGCTTTAATATTTGCTGATTATTTTGGAATATCTTTTTAGACGATCGAGGCAGTTGTGTAGTCTGAAGTGTAGGCCTGCGTCTCAAAGATCGCGTGATCAGATCCCGGCTGGAGCATGGATGCTTGTGTATGTACTCATTTAATGGTGACGAGCTGAAGTCAAAGTTACTAAAATGGCCCATAGAAGACAGAGTTAACGAAAGTTAATATCGTTTTAGGTAAGTTAAGTGTACTGAAAAGAACAAACTTTGAAGTTTTTCTGACCAGAAATGCTATCCAAAATTATATATATATATATATATATATATATATATATATATATATATATATATATTTGCTAGAGGGTACGAACCGGGTTTGAGTTACTGGTCTTCCACCAGACGCCTCAACAGGTGACGGATTGGATAATACCGACCAGATATGGTCGGTACCGAAAATATTCCGGAGCGGAACAAAACAAATAGTTAGTAGAGGTATCTACGGTAGAGTATCAGTTAGTAGAGGTATCTACAAAGTCTATTGAAAGATAACCTCCGAATAAAATATCATGTTGAAAGGAAGCAGCTTCACCATTACCATCCTGTTGCTGAAAATGAATGACATCGGAAAAGATCAGAGAAAAACAGAGGACGACATATTTTATGTTCGCTTTTAGTGCGAGACCGTAGAACTGACAACAAGAGTCAGTAAAAATAGTTCTAAGGCTTTTCCTGGGGTAAAATATTTCGAAGATAAACTAGTGCAACATTCGAGTCTGCGGGCGAAGACTGTCTCAGGGAACTCTAAGAACAGGATTAAGAATAGGAAAGTGGAACGTACGAACTTTACACCAAACAAGCGCTCTTCAGACGGTAGTACGAGAGACAGAAGAACGGCATGGACATAATAGCGATACAAGAAGTGCGGTAAGATAAAATTCGACAGGGCAAATACACTTTACACTAGGAGGAACTCATCCTTAGTCACACAATTTTGGAACAGAATACCTAATTAAAACAGCATACTTTAGGTAAATTAAAATGTAGAGTTCATGAACGAAAGACTATCCTACGTTACGGTACGTACTCGATGGTGCAATATGATCTTAATAAATGTCCGTGTACCAACCGAGAAAGCTGATGCTAACGACAAAGATACATTTTAAGACCCCATAGATATGCTGTTTGACCGATTGCCGAGGTATAATACGAAAATTGAGGCATTCAGTGAGAGAGGAAGCTAAGCCACAAAGTCAATAAATCGTTATTACTATTTACTTTCATTTGAATGGTCTCTGTCTGTAATTTGATTATCACTATTTGTTTTCGGATGGGTTCAGAAGTTTCCGAAGTTCATCTAGCAACAAATAATGATAATCAAGTTGCAGACAGAGGCCAGGCGAATGAAAGTACATAATAATCACGATTTATTGACTTTGTGGCTTAGCACCTTCTCTCACTGAATGCCTCAATTATGTTAGTAGATTTCAACGCAAAGGCAGGCAGAGAATAAAGTCTTACACCTACTACATGCAAATCAAGTCTTAACGAACTCTACAATAACAATGGAGAAAGAATTGCCCTTTTTCACGATATCAAAAAAATAGCTGATGGTGAAAAGCACGTACTTTGAACGCAGAGATAAGCACAAATACACATGATGGGAAAGAACACAGACAGATCGATCACGTATTAGTAGATAAACGAAGAGATACTAAAATAATGGGCATTAGAGCTAACAGAAGAGCGGAAGATGACACCGAACGTCAATTAGCGATCACAAAAGTGAAGGGAAAGTTGTGCATCGCGAACAGGGAAAGCAAAGGATCAGAGCAACTGAAATTCGAAGTAAAACTTTTAGATAATCCGGGTGCAACGGAGCTTACAAAGTCGAAGTCTTAACCGGCTTGAATAACACTAGTCGACAAAAAAACCTTTTTCTCTGGCACACGGGAGAAAATACCTGATTCTAATAGAACTTTTCACGTAGAATTCAAATATGTAATCAGTTTTTCTCCATCACCCACCATTTTCCCGTGACACCCACGTGACCTTGAAAAATGGGTTATTTTCAGAAATATGTTATTTACGTGCAGATAATCACATGTAACTTCCACGGTAATTACAATATATGCACGGTTTATACCTCATTGGATTCGCAATGAAACACACTGTACAATGATGTATACGTCGTGTCGCCATTTTTATATGAGGGAA
>JAGDQP010004589.1:0-24881 GCA_022664845.1 Lepisma saccharinum | reverse complement strand
TTCCCTCATATAAAAATGGCGACACGACGTATACATCATTGTACAGTCTGTTTCATTGCGAATCCAATGAGGTATAAACCATGCGTATATTGTAATTACCGTGGAAGTTACATGTGATTATCTGCACGTAAATAACATATTTCTGAAAATAACCCATTTTTCAAGGTCACGTGGGTGTCACGGGAAAATGGTGGGTGATGGAGAAAAACTGATTACATATTTGAATTCTACGTGAAAAGTTCTATTAGAATCAGGTATTCTAATTTCTGTGCCAAAATCTTGTTGAGTAGTGTAATTATCAAGGCACATTAATAATAATAATAATAATGAAATTGATGTGAATAACATATAGGAGGAAGTTCATGATACAGTGAAGGGCTCAGCGAAAGAACGTGTAGGTGAGAAGAAACGACAGAGAAACAAGCCATGGTTTGATAATGTATTAAGTTTCTTGAGGAACGGAAACAAACCAGGCAACGATGTCTAAACAACAAAGCCGAATTAAATGCAATCCAAAACAAAGACAGGGAATGTTTGACGCATAAAATTCAGATAGAGGAAAACGGTACGACAAACAACATTAGGGATATATATAATATACAAAGGCCGGATGACTGGAAATGAACGTTCAGATATTCAGGTTGGTCCTACTAAAATTCTCGATTTGTGGGAAAGGTATTTCGACAACTTTTATAATATACACACAGGTGAACAAATAGAAATTTGAAATCAATACCTCAGAACAGTGGATGCCGGAACTGAGCGAGATCTAGGTCAAACTATCAATTAAGACTTTTAAAAATAGATAACTTAGGATTAACTATATGCCAGACGAATTAACTAAAGTTGAAGGAGCGGCACTAGTCAAGCAGCTACATAAACTGATAAGCGTTTTATGGAGAAAGAAGCTTCCAAAAGAATAGAAAACCTTAGTAGTCGTTCCGATTTATGAAAAGGCGTTAGAGCTGAATGTAATAGTTACCGCGAAACATCTTTTTCCTAAACATGAAAATAATATCCTGTTAACATGTCTAAATGAACACATAGATGAAGATAACATTATAATTGGAGATCACCAATGCAGATTTAGAAAAAAATGATCTTTCTTGGACCAGTTCTCAGCTTCAGACAAATATTAGAGAAAAAATGGGAATGCAATGGGACGGTCCACTAGTTCTTCATAGATTTAAAAAAAAAGCTTATGATTCTATCAAAAAGGAAAACTATACAATATCCAGATATGATTTGGAATACCGAAAAACTTGTGCAACTAGATAGATGTGTGTCAGTAACTCCCTAAGCAGAATACCTGGTATATATAGATATTAATAGGTCAGACAGCTTCCACATTCACAGCAATTGAAACTGGGTGATGAATTGTCACCCCTACCTTTAACTATGCGTTAGAATATACGGTTCTAAAAATAAAAAATAGGGAATGTCTTGAACCAACTGTTAGTATACTCGAATGATGTAGATATAATAAGGTACGATACTGATGCACTACAAAGTAACACCTATTTCTTACAATTAGTAGAAGTTTGCTATGAGATATATCTACAGGTGAACGTAGAGAAAATGTAATACTGTACATGATAAGCCGAAACACAGAGGATGAAGGAAATAGAAACAAATCAATTAAGAACGAGATCGTAGAGAAAGTAAACAAATTAAAATACTTAGGAGGAAAATTGTAAGAAATAAAAACGGGTCACGGAAGAAATAAAGAGTCGCTTAGCATTTGGTAACACATGTTTCTACTTAGTCCAGAAACTCCTAACCGATTAATATCAAGAAAGCTAAAATTGAAAGTATACAGTACGATTATTTTGCAGGTAATACTTTATGTTTTATAAATTGAAGTACGAGCCTGGCAGTTGAACACAAACAATGTGTGTTAGCAAATAAGGTTTTGAGAAAGATGTATGGGCTGAAACCGGGCAAGATGATCGGAGAATAGAGGATCCGAGCAAAAACACCAGAGGTGCAACAAGTTCAGCCAAGTTCTTCAGTCCTAAAAAGTGGTAAAATTGAGGACGGATGAGCTAAGTTCCTTGGCGACAGCAAGTAAGAGCAACACTGGAAATTGGCGCAAGGTGGCAAGGTTCATGATGTTCGACTTCGAGCCTTAGGTTGGTGGTGGTGGGTTTTAGGACCGCCACCAGCCTTATGGTTTGAAGATCATGAACCTTGCCACCTCGCGTCAAGTTCCAGTGTTCCTCTTCCATGCTGACCTTTTTGCACCTCTGGTGTTTTTACGCTGATTTCACTGTTTCCTGTAAGTGTATAATATATATACTTGCTTCGCTGGGGGCAGTGCCTCCAGTATCCCGTGGCGGGCTGCACCATCAACTTGTGGAGTTTTGGGGGACTGCGCTTCCTTTATCACAACCAGACTCTCCGGGGCACTGCGCCCTCATGGTGCAGATCTTCCCCATACGTCAGATGGTTTGCCCCATTTATTGTAACATACTCGTGATGGCACATCTTCATACCGAATTTCGTTTTTCTAGCTTCAGTGGTTTGGAAAATTGGTTTCGCCATTTGGATTAAAGGTGAAGACATTTTAAAATTTAACTTATATTGCCGTGACCTAATAGTGATGGTGCACCTTCATACCAAATTACATTTCTCTATCTCGAATGGTGTGGAAAATGTTTTGGGGCTGCCAATTTGAATGCAAGATAGCGGGTTTTTTCAAGGTGTTTTAATATTTTCCTAAACTACTCTTAATAATACACATTTATGCCAAATGTCGTATCTCTAGGTCAAACAATGTGGAAAATGGATTATGAGGTCTGCCATTTTGGTTCCAAGATTGTCTTTGGAGTCATTTTGTAATATTTTCCTAACCTACTAATGATATGTATCGTCATAATATATTTCGTTTTTCTAGCTTCAGCCGTTTAGGCTGTGTATTCTATGGAAATTTCATTTTGGGGCCATTTTGGATCCAAGGTGACAACTTTTTCAAGATTTTGTAATATCTCCTTAACCTACTAAAGATGATGTACCTTCATACCAAATTTCGATTTTCTAGCTTCAGCTATTTAGGCTGTGTATTCTTTGAAATTTCCTTTTGGCGGCCATTATGAATACAAGATAGCGACTTTTCAAAATGTCTTAATTTTTCCTTTATCTATTTATCATCCTCCACCTTCATGCCAAAATTCATGTTTCTAGCTTATTCCGAACACCCTAAACAATATGAGTGAGTGAATGTGAGTGTATGAATCAGTAAGCCTGAAATACGCAATTTCAGGGATCCACAACTGGAATATGCTTGAAGCTACGAACATGAAATTTAGTACACCTGAACATATTTGCCATATCTCCTTAACTTTGAAAGCTCATATTCCTATCTTGAACATATTTTTTCTTAAGGGGCCTCGAAATCTCCGATTTTGCCTAAAACTCTTGTTTCTGTATAACATGCTTCTGGCAGTGCTGACGTTTTGTGACGTTCAAAGCTTTGTGGGACGCGCAGGAATACTAGAAGATAGCGCGAGGTGGCAAGGTTCATGATGTTCGAGCCTTAGGTTTGGTGGTGGTGGGCGTGGTGGGTTTAGAGCCGCTACCAGCCTTATGGTTTGAAGATGATAAACCTTGCCACCTCGCGCCAACTTCCAGTGTTCCTCTTACATGCTGTCGCCGAAGAACTTGGCTTATTTCCATTTCACCACATTTTAGAGCTGAAGAAGTTGGCTGAACGTTTTGCACCTCTGATGTTTTTACTCGGATTTCACAGCTTTTTCTAAGTGTATAATATCGTTATCCGAACTGTAATACCCCTACATGGCAAACTATGAATTTTTCACGGACAAAAAACCGGTTTCTGGATTGAAGTCTGGAATACAATGTAGGCACTGAACAGGTGCTATATCTAAAGAAGTAGAAGTTGTTTCCATATGATTTTTTCTACAGTATGCACAGTACACAGAACTATAAACTGGTACCAAGACATGAAAAGTTAAATAATCAACATAGGGGGTATTGCAGTTCCGATGACGATATATGTATACTCGCTTCCCTGCGCCCTTTTATTGGAACCAGACTCTCCGGGGATTGGCTTCCATGGTGCAGATCTTCCCTCATACCGCTGGGGGGCTTCGCCCCTGTAACCTACTCGTGATGGGACAACATCAAACCAAATTTTGTTTCTCTACCTCCAGTGGTTTGTAAAATAAACTTGGATGGCCATTTTGGATTAAAGATGGAGATATTGTTAACATTTTCTTATATATTGTCGTGACCTAATCGTGATGTATCATATTTCATTTCTCTACCTCGAACGGTGCGGAAAATGCTTTTTGGGCTGCAATTTTGAATCCAAGATGGCGACTTTTTCAAAAGGTAATATTTTTCTAAACTACTCTTGATAATACACATTTGTGCCAAATTTCGCATCTCTAGCTCAAACGGTGTGGAATGGACTATGAGGTTCTCCATTTTGGTTCCAAGATTGTGTCTTTGGATACACTTCGTAATATTATCGTAACCTACTTATAATAGTGTACCGTCATACTGTATTCCGTTTTTCTAGCTCCAGCCGTTTAGGCTGTGTTTTCCATGGAAATTTTATTTAGACGGTCATTTTGGATCCAATATGGCAACTTTTTCAAGATTTTGTAATATTTCCCTAACCTACTAAAGATGATGTACCTTCATACCAAATTTCAGTTGTCTAACTTCAACCGTTTAGGCTGTGTATTCTTTGAAATTTCCTTTTGGCGGCCATTTTGAATACAAGATAGCGACTTTTACAAAATGTCTTAATTTTTCCTTTACCTGCTTATCAGCCTCCACCTTCATGCCAAAATTCATGTTTCTAGCTTATTCCGAACACCCTAAACAATATGAGTGAGTGAATGTGAGTGTATGAATCAGTTAGCCTAAAATACGCAATTTCAGGGGGCCACAACTGGAATATGCTTGAAGCTACGAATATGAAATTTAGTACACCTGCACATATTTGCCATATCTCTTTAACTTTGAAAGCTCATATTCCTTTCTTTAACATCTTTTCTCTTACGGGGCCTCGAAATCGCGGATTTCGTCAAAATTTTTGTTCCTGTATAACATGCTTCTGAGAGTGCTGACGTTTTGTGACACAGAGAACTTGGCTGCATGCACTGCCGTGCATGTTGATATTGCATAATGAGTAACTCCATAGACTGTATAATGCGCCCGATATAAGAATAATAAAATCACGATTCCTAAGATGAGCAGGTCATGAAAGCTCGGATGGGAGAAAAACGATTATATTCTCTCGTGGTTGGTAAACCGGAGAAAATGAGGCCGTTGGGAAGACCGAAATGTTGTTGATATGACAGTATTGGAAGGGATTTTCGAGCTGAAAACGAGCTTGATGCTACCCAGGATAGAATCCAATGTCCATCGTTTGTTATTGCGGCGATGAACTTGCGAGTTCCAGAAGCCATAAAGTTAGTTAGTTAGAGTGTACGAAGCCTACAGGAAAATGTTTCAGACTAGTTTGTTTTCCGCAAAACTCGAGTTAGGTTCATAGTAACCTACTTTTTGCAAATGCTTCGTTTGAAAGTGTGAAAATTAGGTTGATGATATACAAACTCAAATAGGTGATGTTATACGGGGCAATGATAAATATTGTTTAAAAATTCCTCATAATGTTACTTCTTTCTTTAACTCGGTTATTTCGTAATAAATTATCAGGAGCACTCAAATGAAAAAAGGATCAGACGTGAAAAAGCCTCATTGGACTTTTATTACCTGAAACGTAATCTCGAAAACTGTTAAGATATTTATCCCATTTATTACTTGTGTTCATTCAACATCAGAAATTGAGAAGATAAGAACAGAGAGGTGTGGGTCATGTTTTCACTGCTGAAGGAGTTGGAGAATGAGAATTTTTCGTCCTCCAACGTTACTATCTTGGACCTTCATTATTTCTTCTACTGATTAGCAACTTTCCTTATTGTACCAAATTGCATAAACTCATAAATATCTATGTCTTGAAAAATATATGCATCAATTGAATCGCTTGTGATTGCATTCGGGAAGATATAAATAATGTACTATACTGGTGTGACGCTAATACATTTTCAGTGAACATTAACACATAAAGCTCCTTCCTCTCACACTCCTTACAAATTTCCGCACTCCATTCGACATTTTACATTAAAGAAGCAAGAGATCTTTGAGAAATATTTGAGTCTTCACTATCATTTGAAGTATTATATCAAAACTATAGTCAATGAAACATTCAGTAATCTATCCTGGATAACTACATTTGGTGAAGATAGCAACATGATTGTGACATGACAATAATAACATATTTCAGTTATGTGCGCTCGCGAAACTAGAATACGCGTCTGTAATTCGAAACCCTACGTTCAGTCACATTCTACGTTCAGTCCTAACTGAAAGAATTCAATTAAAAGTTTTTAAGGTATCTCATCTACGGTATAAGACTCGATCCTCACGTAACCTAGCCAGTTATTTAATATTTTGCTGCTAGAACAAAGGAAATTAAATGATCTATTTTCTGTAAAACTTAGTTCATATTGTGTTTTCCCATCGTGTTCAACAAACTTCAATTCATTTCAAGTTATTAATAAAATGCCAGAGCGAATTAAAGCTGTAACAGCCGCCAAAGGCAGTTTCATATAAACCTTCAACACATAAATACATGTCTGTTACGTACAAAGTAGTGTACTTTATCTTTCTCCAATGTTCCAATAACTTTATATACTTGTTTTAAGGAATTTGATACAAAAACTAGTAGATATTTGCTCTTGTAAACCAGTGCTGAACACTCTCATCAAATAATATGGCCAGGAATTATATATACACATTTGTGTGAAAATTGTGTTTAAAATGTTCATTTTTATCCTGCTTTACGTTCGAACTCGAATGAGTTTTCATGCGACTAATAGCTCCAATACCATTTCCCAGTATAACATTTATACAAGGTTAACACATTTGGATCTCGAAGATGGCAACACTTTCTCATCAAGACTTCCTTCTTAATTGATTTTTTTTTTTTTTTTTTTTGCTTTAGTGCAGCAAGAACTAAAGTGTTCTCCACGTAAAGCTCCCCTCTCAGCAGGGATGAAAGTTTTTTTTTTTAAGTCTTAATCTTAATTTGCTCACGCAAATTGTAATCGATGATGGTGTCAACCATTGGGATTATGTTGGAGATTGCGACAGGTTATTTCGAAGTAGTGAGAAAGGAAGAAAGCAATCGCCTAAGTAGAGAAGAAAGATTTCATTTTGTAAATAAACGCTTAGCATCTGTTTTTGGATTCTGTTTGTCTGAATTTTCAATTTCCTGCCTTTCTGAATGTAGTAGTATCCTGAGAATCCTTTGTCAGGGTCAAAAGAATAGAAAAAGAAAATGAACTAGTTCAGAAGGTAAAACAAAGAAAGGGAGTGAGAGAAAGACGACAGATGTCTCTGACATCTATTTGTGGTTTGTTTACAGCTTTTATTTTCTGTTAGATGAAAAGACAATAAATCCATTTAAGGAAACAGAAGTTTTTATTTGATTTGTCTTTTTCTGCTCGAGAAAGTACAAGAAGTTTAAACCAATGTAATCTCATCTTAATAGCTTTATGTTTCCTTCTATTATTACGAAAACTATATTGTGGTAATAAAAGAGCTTTTATTAAGTAGAAATGTCATTCACATACAAGGAAAATATTTCGGTTGCTAAAATTAAAATTTACTTAATCAGAAGGGCGGAAATGTTTCTTTTTTAAAAAACAAAACAAAAATACACACAAACATAAACGAAAGAATGTGAACTGCAATGGTTGATATATTTCATATCAAGGCATTCTGGTAATGATAATAATTCCTCGCTTACAATTTCAATTTACGAAGAGAGATATGTAAATAAAAAATACGTTTAAACAGTGAAATGGCATTTTCAATCTACGTATAATGGAAAAGAATTGAACTTTGAATTACAGTCCTTGATGGTTCTATATTTTTTAATATTGCTGAAGTGAATCATAAAACAAATTCTCTGCCCTTTCCTTCAAATATGTTCTAAATATAGTACACCACATCTTGTTACTCGTGTAAGTTGCTTCCATAGCCTACGCAGAACTGGATTGAGAGGAGCATTTAACTAGAGGTTCATAATTAGTGAGTTATTAAAACTAAAATTATCCCACATAATTTTCACTTCCCGACTTATTCTAATTAGAAATTGTCAATAACAAAAAAAACCTTTGTGCCTTGCCTGCTGTAGTGAAGTATATCCCACACTGAACATAAGATGCTTATTGTTGTTGGCTCTTCAGATTCGTCGTAGCATCTTCACCTTCTTAAGCATCAACCATTAGAAGCCCTTGTTAGTGCAGCTCTCAAGAAGATGTAATTAATTACAAAGCTCATCGAGGTGAACGTATACAAAGTGTTATACCCTCCGCTTATTTCCTTTAGCTTTCAACTTTAAATTGACTAAGTAGCCTGATTGAAGTTACTGCAAAACGAACTCCTTTTCTTTTACAGAAGAAAAACTGTAACGCTTTTATATTATCTCTTTCTCATTATATGTGTGATAGTGTCTCTCTACATGGTGCATTGAACCTTGAAATGTAAAATGTGTAAATTATTTTACTTATCGTGTCGTAAAAGTACACCATTTTAGTATTCACCGGCAAGTGCTGGAGTGCCTTATAGAACTGCTATGTCCGTCTGTCTGTCGACAACTTTCACCTCAGAAACTACTAAGACAACAAAGGTGGTTAAGGTGTCTTTGGAAAGATATGGGCGAGACGAGTTCAAACCCATACGTATAATCCAGATTGGATGAGTGGATCCTGAGATGTGGCGGTATCCATTTCCTCTTTCTTACTTCCAACTCAGGAACTAGCAGTACTACAGAGATCGTTGAGATGTCGTTGGAAAGGTCTCGGCGAGACAAGTTCAAACCTGCATAGATCATCTAAGTAGGATGCCCACTGCCGTATCACATATGAACAGTCTCCCGAGTGAGCTCCACCTCACTTCTCTTTATTACGCTACAAGTATTAACATTTTCATCTTTTTTAAATACATAAGAAACAAGAAGGTTGTAACCCACCTTATTTAAAAGTTAAGTTTCGTACAAAGAGGCTGTACACGCTATCAGAACTGCTATTATCAAGTTAATGTTAACAAACCTGCTATACAAGTATTTATATTATTTTCTTAAAAACACTAGATTGTTACCACCTGGATAGATAGAGAAAATGTTCATCACCAGTAAAATCTTTCTGCATGGAAACAAATTTCAGGTGAAAATGTGGCTTAGAATCTTCCTGCGCATACACATTCATAGTTAATTACCCTGCCCATGTTACCTTGGTCTCGAACAGTGGTTTCCAACTTCAGACCACCCGAGGGCAACAATTATATCCAGGAAGTAAGTGGCGGTCCGTGCCTAAATCAAACAGTTAAAGAAACTTTAAAATTAGAAAGAGTACCAGATTATAAGCACAAAATTACTGTTAAAAATTCGAAAGTATCTGGTCACTCGTAAGATTTTTTTTTTTTTTTTTTTTTTTACAATATTTTAAGATTTGTTACAAGAATTCTAATTTACCTGTTCCTTAAACTAGATTTTGAAATCTCTTAAGAAGAAATTGGATTGTAAAACCAAAATTATCAATTTAAAATTTATTTCACTATGAACATCATAGTTATTGATTTATTTTTTAAAGAAAATAACATGAACCTTATCTTTCTCTTAATAAAATAGTTTAACTTTCTCTCAGTGAATTATCAATATTGATTTTGAAAATTAAGGCTAATCTGCTGCAACTGCCACAGTAGGAATCTGCTCTTCAATATATGTTGTTGCAAGTCTCGGAAGATGAATCAGTGCTTAATCCGTAAGACGGCTTTTGAAACAGTTCTTGATCAAATCCATAGTTGGAAAAGCACTTTCACATGCATATGTGATACCAAACATTGATGTCATTCTTTGTTCAAAACTACGACGGTTTCGAAATTGTATATTTGACAGAAGTTTGAAATAATCTAGTCCCTTTTCTTGCATAGTATGAAGAAATACATCACTTTGCACATCACACAATTCAAATTGAAGAAAACCTTCTCATTCCTCGATATTTACACTAACAGCTAAATAGCTGGATGCTGTTTCTTAATTGTACAAAATCTTTAAATCTGGTGTTTAACTCATTCAACATTTCTTGGATGTTTTAGGCGAATTCAGAAAAATTAAGTTTATCTTCATCTTTAACATCTTCTACTAGTCGCTGACAGCTTGAAAAATGAACCAAGTCTTTTCTGACGTTTGAGAATCCTCAATTTATTGCAAACCCTGTTTATATTTCACACCAAATCTCATACCAGCTAGTTCCTTCCTGCAGATTCAGATTTACATCGTTTAAATATTGTGGTATATGTTAAAAATTAAAGTTTTAAAGTCAATGCTTTCGAACTGTTCTTGATTCTAGTGTTCGATGTAGCAAACAGATTATGGAACGCAGAGCTTTATTCCTTATTCCAGAAAATGTCTGAATATCCTTTCTTGCACTGACAGTGAGCCACCTCACATGGTTGTAAAGAAGCTAGTCACCATACTCACAAGTAAACCTAGGGAATTGTATACACACCGATTTCCTTGAGACTCCGGGAAAGTTTAGAGCAAGTGAAAGGCCCATAAAACGATTTACAATCTTCCCACCTGAATATCACGAAACATGACAAAGTTCATGACTATATTAAAATTGTCATTACTTTGTCAATTATCATCCAATTTGAACGAATTTTCTTTTAAATTGAAGAGAAAACAATCCTCTATAAGACAGACAGGGCACTAATTTATCATTACAGTTTCTGGTGAAAGTCACTTCCCCACCGATTCGGTTATGATGAAATAGCTTTTCCAATCAATTCCCTAGTACTATACCCATGGTAATAAGCTATCCATTCTGCGATATGCACGCGCCGTGAACGGTGCATGAGTGATGTGGAGGTAGCGCTCCACATATTTTCGACCTACGGTATGAAGTAAAGTGAGGTAGTAAGTTCCACGCTCGACCGCCTTAACTTTCCCAAGGTGCCCAGGAGTATCAAGGACACTCTGGTACTAAATTTGTTAGGAGGCTGAGCGCACCTCTTAGCGCCAGGCATAAGAACAAAAGTATCTAGTCCGCTGGCCGAGATTTAAACCCGGGCCGCCCGGTTCGTAGTCAGGCGCGCTACCGTCTGAGCCACAGCGACCCATGTACTAAAGTATAAAATGGAAATGTGAATAAAAATGAAGTATTTGTATCTGTCCAGTAAGGATGATGTATAACGTTAATTTAATGTGTCTTATTAGTAAAATTTTGGGAATACTGCAAACAAATTTTAGGTTGTTTACAATATGTGACTTATGTTTGGAATACGAATTTAAATGTGGCTCTATTAAAAGAAATAGATTACGGAATATATATCCAGATAAATAAATAAATAAATATCTGGTGTAGTAAAAAGTAATCCATTATTTTGCCAATAGATGGCTTCAGTGATCTGTATGTATCTCGCGTTGTATAATTCCGATCGGGTTCAACGAGATGGCGTTCAAACGATGAGATTGCTTACTACAAACACTGTTCAGATAGTTGTGATGAGTTGACTCAGTGTTGTGTGAGCGCGCGTCAAAATGGACACTAGCAAAGAGAAAATACGCTATATTTTACAGTTTTTCTTCGATAAAGGCGAAAACGCAAGCCAGGCGGCTGCAAATGTGAATAGTGTTTATGGTCCTGATACTGTAACAGCCAATCACGCGCAATTTTGGTTTCGTCGATTCCGTGCCGGTAATTTTGACGTCAAAGATGTACCACGCACTGGAAGGCCAAGTGTCGAAAATGTCGATAAAATCATGGACATTGTCGCGTCCGACCGTCATGTAAGCACTGTTTCGATTGTCCAAGAGCTAAACATTGCACAAAAAACCGTGTGGAACCATTTGCATAAGGCTGGATACAAAAAGAAGCTTGATGTATGGGTGCCACACGAGTTAACGCAAAAAAACCTCATGGACCGAATTTCCATCTGCGAATCGCTGCTGAATCGCAACAAAAGCGACCCATTTCTGAAGCGGTTGGTGACTGGTGATGAAAAGTGGATCACTTACGACAACGTCACGCGAAAACGGTCGTGGTCGAAGCGCGGTGCGCCGGCGCAAACGGTACCCAAGCCAGGATTGACGGCCAGGAAGGTTTTGCTGTGTGTTTGGTGGGATTGGCAGGGAATTATCTACTATGAGCTGCTCCCCTACGGCCAAACCCTTAACTCGGAACTATACTGTCAACAATTGGACCGTCTGAAGGCAGCAATCGCCCAGAAGCGGCCAGCTTTGGCCAATAGGAGAGGCATTGTGATCCACCAGGACAACGCCATGCCACACACATCGATAGTGACTCGCCAGAAGCTCCGGGAGCTTGGTTGGGAGGTTCTTATGCATCCACCTTATAGTCCGGACCTGGCACCGAGTGATTACCATCTGTTCCTGTCTATGGCGAACACGTTTGCTGGTGAAAAATTCGCTTCAAAAGAGGCTTGTGAAAATCGACTGTCTCAATTTTTTGCCAATAGGGACAAGGGTTTCTATGAGAGAGGCATCATGATATTACCTTCCAAATGGCAACACGTTATCGAACAAAACGGCACATATGTGATCTAAATCGGATCATTCTAACTATGGTAAGTCAAGCCTTCAATGTCATGCAAAAATAATGGATTACTTTTTACTACGCCAGATATGTGCCGTATATCAAAGTTTCAGTGTATGTAAAATAAATCAGAATATAGCAAATTTTAAATCATTATTTAATGGTACTTTCTGTCAATACACAACAACGTGAAACGACGCTGTAGAAACGGGAAGTTTTTTTACACGCGAATGTCAATTCCTATATTATGTAATTAATTCAAAAACTGCTTTTATAGATTTTAAATGAACATTTCGAAATACAAAATAATAATGGAACAATCAACAGTTTTTTTTTCTAATTTAGTCAAACGGTCATTAGCAATATGTCAAAATATATTTTCAAAATAATAATCATAATAATAGTGCTTTAATCATAATATGTTATCTTGTAACCAGCGTCATACTGTGTGACATAATAACGATCTCTCCTTTACAGTTGATTATATTTTTATAACTTTTCCCTCGATACCAGATTTTACCCCTCGGAAAAGTCTTTTGAGTGCGTGCTATAAGAATTAGGCGAGAAAAAATGGATGACTGCTTCTCAGTCGCCAACCTTAACCACTATGTCACAGGGCACTGCATTATCGTACTTTCATCACTGTTTATTAGCCCAGCATTGAATGACAGTCTTCACTTCGAAATTTCAAACAAATCTTGTGTCTTTCTTCTCACCTTCTCGGTGATATAATAGTTTATGATACATGATTATGCTATGCATATGTTGTATCTGTAACTTTTGTTTGCGTAATGTTTTATTTGAAAGTACATTGTCTGTAATTTCATTTGCTGGTAGTACTAAAGATATACACTGTTTCATAGAGCCAAGAGAAATATCCCTTCTTTCCTCTCAATTTCCGTATGTTGTCGAATCTCTCAGTTTTGGACTTATTTTTTTTCGATCATTTCTTAATGTTTCACTTTTTTCGTTATATTTTCATTATTTATTAATATTTTTGTGACAAAATTTCAGGAAATTTTCGTTTTTACATACCTCACATGTTTAACAGTTAAACGAACGCCAGAATTTAAGGAGAAAAATATTATTTGTCAAAAACTGTCAAATAAAGAAATGCGAAAAAAACTTTGAGAATGAGTGTACGTCAAAATACCATAATACGCGCTTCTCTCTAACAAGCACAGCATTCATATTCCAACCGTACTCATACATTCCAAAACCCGTCAACATTCCACATGTTGTGTATATATATGTGTGAAATGATTTTAAACAGATTCTGTGAAGAAACTAGTCTTTGAACTTAAAGTATTACTTGTGTCACTTTACCACTAAAGAAACTCTTTTCCTTTACTATCCTTTCACCTTGTAGCCTTCCGAAAAGCACAAGTTTCTCACTAATCTCGTTTTCTGACTCAATGGAGCACAAATCCCGCGAATGTATCTTTCTTTCTCTAGCTTTTACTTCATTTTCTTTACTTCCCAGTCTCCTTTCGTAGTATTTTTACTTAATTTCATCCCTTAAGACCAGAGTTTCTTTCCCCCGAAGGAAATGTACCGCCCCCGGACAAAATTGTAGTTTACTATATATCCTACAATTGTAATGCCAATTGTACAAGTAACACCCTCCCGGTTCTGTGAAATTCCCCCCCCCCCCGGGCCAAATTTTCTGAACGAAAGCCTGCTTAAGACTCTCTCTGTCTCTCCCCTTCCACCTCCCTCACATACACACACTAACATCATATATACACTCAAACGCCAAACAAAGGTAATCAGTTATTAGTTAGTGAGTAGTTAAAAGATACCATCTTGATTTGAGTGAGTAACAAGACCTCGATCAGTTCTGAGGATTCTCGTGAGTCAAGTTGAGCTCGAGATAATCTGATCATGCAAAGCAGACAACAATTACTGGCGTTTGAGCAGACCAGAGTAGAGGTTGCCAGACGAATGGAACCTTTGATATCCTGAGTTGTGCGGACATTCAACATTGCTCGGTCCACTGTTTCATATGAATACCATTAATATTTTTATGAAAGACATTACTACCCTTCGTATAACGGTGCAGTGCCTGGCCACAGGAGCTTAATTACAGCGACTAGTGACATCTGCGTAGAATTTTCCATAACAGACAAGAGCTCTCACTCAAATTACATCCATATTAAGTTCAGGTTGTGGTATGTCTAGCAGGTCACGGCAGCGCTCTTTAGTTTTCATAGGATATGGGAGCAGAAAACCTACTAGAATGCCTACGTCAACACAACGACACGGTACAGAATCTCAATTGGGTCCCTAAAACTAGTTAATTGGAAACTGGAGGCCTGGAAAAATGTGACGTGGTCCTGTGAATCACATACAGTTGTTTCGGTCTGATGGTAATGTTCAGGTGCGGCGCAAGCTCCATGAGGCTGTGGACCCTGGCTGTCAACAAAGCACAATGCAGGTAGTGATAGTTTCACACTGATGTGGGGTGTGTTCACGTGGTGTGATCGGGTCTGTTAGTTCTAATAAACACGCTCTTGACTGGTGAGCACTACGTTATTTGTTGAAAAATAGCAGCCCTTCATGGACTTAATGTGTACCCGCAACGACATTGTGTTTTAACAGAATTATGCATGGAATCATCGGGTCCAAATTGTTTAATATTGACTCGAGGTGCATCCTGGGTAGCTCAGTTAATAGGTGTGGCCACAATATTTGCCCGACACGAACCCAGTTATGCGCATATCGACGAGTTCATTCGTACCGAAAATCCTGAATCTACAAATATTAGGGAGCTGTTGCCGGCTACAAAGATTGTATCAATGAAAATCTCTTAAGATGTTTCACATCCACCTATAAAATTGATACCATCTTTATTTAGTCCGTCGGTAGGTGTGACGCTGGTAAAGTGGGTCGTGTCAAGGTAAACCATGAAGAACATAGAACTGTGAGTGCTTTTCCTGTATGAGTTTAAGCAAACATATTCTGCACCAGTTACGATGAACAACACTAACATCACGTTTGGAGTTGGTACGGCTAATGAATGCGCCACACGGCGATTGTTAAATTTCGTTCTAGCGTTGCCATACTGGAAGATAATCCCACATCTACCGACCGACAGCTGTTTGAGATGAGCTCCTGAAAAATACCGTCGAAGCTAACTCATGGCAAAGTGTTGGGGATATTGCAGACAAACTTGGTACATATCATACATTGTTCGATGCCACGACGTAATCGGTAAGGTGAAAAAAGATGGATACATGGGTCCCGAACAAGTTGATACCGGTCAACAAGGAGCAGTTAGTTCTCTATGTGTGAGGAATAAAGGGGAAGAATTTCTGCATCCGATTGTCACGTATGATGAAAATTGGTTATGGTAGGACAGGTAGGTAATATTCTAGGTAGGTAGGGAGGAACTATATGGTTAGATAATGTCCTTCCGAAGGTATGAAAACTAGCTTCGTAATCAGTGGGTTCCCAAATAAATATTAGGTTTTATCCTCTTTTCAACAATGTAGCATAGACCCTTATTTGCGTTTTGATTCAATTACAATCATAAGAAACAGAATGGGTGGACATGAAGCGACATCCAGAATCACTCTTTCCTAAACAAACGGTATTATTGCAACTATGGTGTATTCCTCAACCATGACGAGATTATCACTGCTGATCGTTAAACTGCTGAAATGCATGAATATAACCGTCAATTTTTCATTCGCCACCTAGGAGTGATAAACATCTCATAATATAGCATCTCATAATGCATGCCAACACGTCCCACAAAGACCGTGCAGCCTCTCAGTGAGTTTCAGTATCCTCACACACAAAATTCATCAGACCTATCTCATTTTAATTACTCTAGCTTCCGCCATCTTGATCATTTCTTGGCTAACCAAAATTCAGTAATGGTGGCGAGGTCACGACAGTGCCCGTCCTAATATGGTAAAGGTCAGGAAATGCTTGAACATTCCCTTACAACAATGTTAAAACTCTTTGGATTTGATATTTTGGTCTCCTAAGAGAACATATCAAGAGATGATACTTTATATTGGATGAGGAGGTGTTTATGAGTAAATATCTAAGTGAAATAAACGTGTTTACTAAACGTTTCGTTATAATTTGATGGTCTCGTACGTACTTTTTGATGGTCTCGTCCGACTAAAATTGTTGATGTGTGGAAAAGTTATTTCAACAAACTTCTTAATGTACACAACGGGAAACAAACAGAGGAATTTCAAATTCTTACCTCAGAACCGTGGATACCCAAAAATAGCGAGATCGAGATCGAAATGTCGGTAAACAAATTGAAAAATTTCAAATCACCAGGAATAGACAATATTCCAGCCGAATTAATTAAAGCAGGAGGAACGACACTAATCAAGGAACTACAAGAATTGATAAGTCCTATATGGAGAAAGGAGGAGCTTCCAAAACAATGGAAAACCTCAATAATAGTTCCGATTTACAAAAAAAAAAAAAATCGGGCTATAATAATTACCGCGAAATCTCGTTACTTCCAACCTGTTACAAAGTATTAAGTAGCATTCTGTTAAAACGCCTCAATGTATATGTAGATGAAATAATTGGGGATCACCAATGTGGAGTTAGAAGAAATAGATTCACGTTGGACCAGATTTTCAACTTTGGAGAAGAAATGGGAATACAATGGGATAGTTCACCAGCTACTCATTGATTTTAAGAAAGCATATGATTCTATCAAAAGGGAAAAGTTATACAGTATCCTGATACGATTTGTAATTCCGAAGAAAAAAGTTCAACTAGTGAAGATGTGTCTCAGCGACCCCATAAGCAGAGTACGGATAGGTAATATGTCAAATAGTTTCAAGATTCGCAACGGATTAAAACAAGGTGATGCCTTGTGATCACTACTGTTTAACTTTGCGTTAGAATATGCGATTTTAAAACTTAAAGGTGACAAAAAGGGACTATCATTGAATGGTTTGAATCAACTTTTCGTATATACGGATGATGTAGATTTAATAGGGGATGATATAGATACACTAAAAAGCAACGGAGATGTCTTAGTAGAAGCGTGCGACGAGATAGGTCCACAGGTAATCATAGATAAAACAAAATACATGATAACAAGCCGAAACACAGGGATTGAAATAAATAAAACATAAGAATTAGAGATGAGGTCATAGAGAAAGTAAACAAAGTTAAATACTTGGGAGCATTCATAATACACAAAAATGAGGTCACAGAAGAAATAAAAAGTCGCTTAGTATCGGGCAACGCATGTTTCTATTCAGTCCAAAAACTTCTAACATCGCGATTAATATCAAGGAAGTTGAAATTGAAAATATACAGAACGGTTATTCTGCCGGTAATACTTTACGGTTGCGAAAGTTGGAGTACGACCCTAGCAGATGAACATAAATTTCGTGTGTTTGATAATAATGTTCTGAGAGAGATATACGGGCTGAAACGGGACGAGATGACTGTAGATTGGGGAGACTGCATAATGAAGAACTCCACTATTCACCAAATGTTGTAAAAATAATGAAATCGCGACGACTAAGGTGGGCAGGCCATGTAGCTTGGAAGAAACGAAGATTATATTGTATCCTGGTTAAAAGGCCGGATGGAAGGAGACCATTGGGAAGACCGAGACGTCGTTTAATCATTAGATAATATTAGAAGAGATCTTCGAGAAATAGGTGTTTGTGATGAAAACTGGCTTGATGTTGCCCAGGATAGAATCCAATGGCGAACGTTTGTCACTGCGGCGATTAACTTGCGAGCTCCATAAGCCATAGAGTTAGTCAGTTTGTTTGTTAATTTAGAATCAAAGCCTCATCAACTCTAAAATATTTTGTATAATACATTTTTGCATAAGACTGAACTTAACCAGATCTCGTGCGTAATAAGGAAGGTTAACATGTGCTAATTGGTTCTAAATAGCCCCGCATGTTGAAATTCTTTTCATATGGGACATAACTCTGACTTAGATTACTTCACAGTATTACACAGTCTGTTAACGCTAGTTGATTAAAAACTTTTTCGCCCTAGTATATGCCCTCTTCTCATTGGAGTCAGATCTCTAGATCAGTGCTTTTCAAATCACGAAGCGGCAAATTACAGGGGAAAACTTTAAAGGACCAGGAAGATGTCGGTAAGGTAGGGATTTATTTGACGTTCAAAAGAGGCCAGCACACTCTCAGATTCTAGTTGTTAATAAAGAATCTTAACTTACTTTACTAACTTACTTAACTAATTTACTTTAATCTCAATTTTGAACTTTACAAATGTACAAAATAAGTGTTAAATAATTACATGCATTTTTTTTGGTGGGGACTGGTAAATACTTTGGCTGACCGGTATCGCTCCGCGGACTAGAGGTTGTAAATCACTACTCTAAATACTTCACATACAAACATTGACATTCGTACTTCTCTGTTGGTATTAAGTGCACTGCAAATTAAAACATCAACTACTGCCTCTCTACATTTCATACCTCTATCATCAACCGCCCTGCTACTACAGTTGCTCATCCAACGAAATGTAGAAACGCCACTTAGATCTTTGCTTGTTTCCCTACATTTTGCTCTAGATATCCTGAATAGATGTTGACTTTTATGTCAATTGGAGCTCAGAAATGAAAGTTTAAATATGTTCTCAAGAGGAAGGAAACTAATGTTTTATGCGTGCACCTGTGTGTGTGCACGGGAGTGTATTTGGTGTGTGTGGTGCAAAGAAGAGTCACATAGAGGAGAAGGTCCACACGGGCTATCTCTTTCATTTTTCGAATATCTCCAAAATGTTCCAAGGAATGTACTAAACAACAACTGCAAATGTATCTGAGATATGTTTACTTTATAATGTAGTTGCAAATTTAGCTTAGAAATGATATTATGATATTAAACATATATTTTACAGAGATGTCATAATCTTGACTTTTGAAACATTGGTCTAAATATGGGTTACTCTTAAAAGTTACCTTAAATAAAGAAGTAACCCTTTAAAGTTACCTTTTAAAAAAAATAACAATACAAAATAATGTTCAAGGGTGATATAGTGATGATAAATGTATATTTAACAAAGTCAGAGATAATCTTCCTTTCCTGCACCAGCGCATTCTTTATGTGCTCACCTCGAATACATGATGCACATAACCCATATGTTTCCTTGTGTGTTCAGAGAATATCCTGTCGCAGAATATACAATCGTATCTTCATCAGCTGCCTTTTCTTGTGCAGTTGGCATATCAAAGTAATTATCTTCATCATCACAAGGGTCTAGATCAGAAAACATCATCCTGGATTCTTCGGAATCTGATTCTTGACTTGTGAATTCTAAAGTTCCTTATTTTCTTTTCCATTCAGGTATATCCCATTGTTCAGTTCTTTGCTCAACTAACTAAAAGATAATGTCTTCTTGCATTTACTAGGTTCCTGCTTTTCCAAGGAAGCCATAATTGTTTCTTAGTATGCGTTATCCGTTATAACAGTAGCGTTTCCCCATTTCTAAGTCGATTCCTGACTTTTTTCTTTATGACAGGAACTGCTGAAATATGAAAAGGACTTACTAGGTTTTAAATTGTAAGTACTGTGTTCTAAGAGAAGTAAACTTGTAAAATGGAGATGTAGGTAGACACGGTAGCCCATCTTTAGACCATTCATAGGCGTTGCTTCGTAACGCAACGGAAGTCAATACGCAATTTTATTTCTTCTTTTATACTGACTGCGAGTGCTGTGTACGAGGAATACAATTTACATTATAAAACGTTTCATACTTGGTTTTATTATGTTTAAAAAACTGAAATAGAAGTACCTTATAAAACTTTCCCACTGTTGAAAACAGGCACAACATACAAGTAAATCAACCACATCCAACTTTTTTTCGCTAACTGAATTCCGCCACCGCCTTCCTCCTTGGGATTGGGAAACTGTTTCACATTTTTGTCACCAGCCAGCAGTACTAAACAAGCATATACAAATCTAAAACGTCTACTAGCCCGTATTTGGACCATAGCCCATATTTGGACCATAGACCTTTTCCTATACTGCAGGAGTGAAAGCGTTGAAGACCTGTTACATTACTTTGTATTAGGGTAGTTGAGAAAATAGATACTCAGTAATTGATTTATAGATAAAACCAAAGCGCCCCGTATAACATCAAATGTTTCTTTAAGAACTAAACCCAAAAATAGAGTCAATGGCATAGTCTTCCCAACCCTTTTCAGACCATGGCGAATCTAATAGTGTATCTCTCATATCTGTCTGACTTGTAGTTCCTGAGATCTAGGTGGTATACATGGAGAAAGCTAAGCGATATAAAAGGAACTTTAGATTTAAAGTGATAGTTTTCTCCGCCCTTTCAGACCACGACGAATCCAACGGTGTATTGCTCCCCTCTATCTGGCTTGTAATTCCTGAGATCTAGGAGGGTACAGACGGGAAAGACTAAGCGATTTAAAAGGACCTGCCATCTTCAGAGTCTAAGTGATAGTTTCCCCCACCCTTTCAGACCCAGGAATTATGTTAGGATTTTCAGTTTGGATGTGTAAAGTCAGAATTGAGAGGGAGTAAGTGGAGTTTTGCAGCGTTTCTATCAATTTTTGGCCGTAAAAAAAATTAAGTTGGAGGGGTGCTCTCAAGGATTTCGGGGCTCAATGACATACGGAAAGACAGGGTAAACGCATAGCTTCCCCGTATATTTACTGTGCGCTAAAAATGTAGAGATTTGTTCCCCTGCATGCTTTATAACTGTGAAGAATCTGTACATTTAAATGATAATCGCACACAGACTGAGCAAAGTGCAGCGAAGCGCAGCACGTAAGAAATCTATGGTTTAGTACTTCACCACCCTTCTTCGCTTTGCTCTGGTCTACTTTGGTTTTTGGTGCGCTGCTTCTCTTATTCTGGTGTGATTTATGTAATATATGAACTTTAAAATTTCTCTAATTGTGGATTTATCTTTCTTTACAGGTGCTGGAACGTATGTTACTATGTGCTAATGTGAGTACCCTGTCTTTATTAAACAAATGTGTAAAGAACGAAATACCTTTGTACAGATTACGAATATTGTCTTTCACATATATTTCGTGTAATATATGAATGTTTAACTCAAGCATTACTTAGTTTTTTTAGCGTCACTTAAATTACTTTACTTCTGAGCACCTCAATTGGCTTCATGATTTCTTAATTAAGTACACAAAGAGAACTAAACATCATTTTATTTACTTCTCACTATTTGTAAACCATTTCCTGAAGGTGAACAATTAATTAAATTGTTCTCAGCCATGAAGACGACAAATCTAGATAAAAGCTGATGTCTTGTGTTCTGTGGTTTATTATCTGGAGACCTTTATTGGCTTTTACAGTGCAAAAGGAAATATAGAAGGGAGCTAGAGAATTTGTTCCCAGTACTAACTCATTCCATTCCTCTTCTTCTCCCCCTCTTTTTTTATCAAAGTCAAACCTTTTGGTTTATGTACGTGGAGAAGACCATCCACAAGAAAAGCAGGAATGAAGCCCAAGGGAGATGACATGAGGAAGCACAGAGCAGGAGTCAACACGATCAAAGACGACCTCTTGTAAAAAAAGGAGTTCCTTTCACAAGCCTGCCAAACGACGTCGTGAAAAACATGGTCTATTATTCTCTGTCACGTTTCGCCGTGCTTTAACGACAACGAGGGGATGAGCTTGAGGCAGCCGGACTCAAGTATTCTTCCACAATATACGCTGTCTCCACCCTTCCTCCACTTAACAACCGTTTTCACTCAACATATATTATCATGCAGAATTCACAAGCCTTTCGATTTGATTTGCGGTTTTTGGAGTGACAATAATTGAAATGAGTATCGTTTTTACAATTTTGACGCCTTGACATGTCACTTCTTTCCACTTCCTGAGCTCCTGACATCAATAAAACATTTTGTAGGAAAGAAAGTATGAACTCGAAATAACAGTGTATAAATACGATGCTTGTATTATGAAGGAGATAACTTAAAGTTGCCGCAATATATCAACCGGCCTCGAATAACGGAGAAGCAATACAAATAGCAGACAAAAACACTCCTGATATTGGGTACGGGTAACATGATGCAACAGAAAATGCTCCAGCTGATGCCACATAAAATACATAAAAGCTTGCATCTGTAGTAAGTTATCAGTTATCTTTATTGTTTGACAACTCCGTGTAAAATGGTCATTAGTGCTGTCTGTATCTGGGTTCTTGTTAATAAATAAATAAAGTTGTTTAACTTCATATCAGAGCAAAACAGCTTTTTAAAGCATGCATTGCTGCTGATTATAGATAGAAGAAAGGTAGGAACAACAACTGTGGCTCAGGAGGTGGTTTGTATGTGACCAAATTGGCAACAGCGCGGCCACGTGCTAAAGGATCACGTGACTAGTAGGTGGAGTCAAGTCGGCAATATGATCGTAGCAGCTGTAGGGGAACGGAACAACTAAATAGCAGAAAATGGGAAACTTGGGCACTTTAGCTGTGAATTCGTTTGTTGCATATTTTAACCAACTTAAGTGCAGCTTTACTTCATCTTCAACTAACTTCACCCGATATTTACCAACAATATACACGTTACCCGTTTAACATATTGCCAGAAGTGAACGGACAGAAATTACAAGTGTGTCCGTCGCTACAGCAGAGAATCAGTTTGAGCGCGAACCCTTTGCTAATGCTAAGATCAATTACCCTTTGCGATAGGGTATTTACAGAGTTCTATTAAACTGTTCCTTAAATCGACTTTACTTCCTTTAGTGCATTTTCGTTTTCTTTTTATTTTAATAACTAAATGACACCAAAGATTTTTTATTTTATTTTATTATTTATTTATTTATTATTATTATTTTTATTAATCAATTAAAAATGTTATTTCCAGTTCCATTCGTTCTTATGAAGACTGATTTCTTGGAAGGTGCCTTTTTCTAATTTGAATATGAATTGATTTTTAAGACCTTTAGGCAACTTTGGCTCAGGCTGGGTGGATGATGATGAAATGATTGGTGGAATTAAGAAAGTGGGAGGAAATGGGAGAACCACGAAAAAACCCACTCACACGGAGTTTGTCCACCACAAATCCCACGTGGCACGATGAACCGATGACCCTAAACATCAGAGGTGAGTGCTCTGCTATTGAGCCGCCGTGACCCATGCCTTTCCCTAGTTTATTCAGTGAATTGGATAGACTGAACTTTATCCGCCTTCAATGTAAACGACTCTACCGCCTCACTGTTGATTGTTAATCTGTCAGCTGGAGTTTAAAGTACTCATATTAATGAAAACAATTACTTGAACATACGAAAAGCGCATATGCTTTTAGTGTTAGTAAGAGTGATGGAAGCCCAATATTTGGTTGTTATTATTTGATCACTGTAATATTTTTTATAATTCTTGTTTGTGTGAACGCGTGTGCGTGTGTATGTGTATATTTATCCAGGGTCGGATTTACCACCAGGCCCCCTAGGCCCGGGTCTAAGGGCGCAACTTTAACAGGGGCGCGCTTTAAACCAAAAAGAAATACAAACTATTTAAAATGTGAGATGGAAAAAAATATTTAGCAAAACATATTAAGGGGGAGCGCCAAACACCATCACCTGAGCAACCTTTCTTACATAATTGACTTCAGGTAATTTAAATTTAAACTAATTTGCATTAGAAATAGTAAAACAAACATTATATTAGAAACATAATTTATTCATAATTTATGCATCGTCCGTTTGAACCCTGGTGGCGACCGTCCTGACTTAGGTTTTCAAGAATTTCCTTCAATTTCACCACAAGAAAGTCAGGACGGTACCTTAACTAAATCGCGGCCTCTATCCTCCCATATCCTATCGCGGTATGATCCAAATATGGCTAAAGAGCTTTAAAATTAAAAAAAAAAAATATCCTAACCAGTCTCTTTCCAGTGTAATATCCTAACAGTTGAAACAAGCCTTATTTTCTTTAGTTCACAATGGTTCGTGGTGTCCTCAAATCTTGGAACGTTAATTAAACTCATTTCCCGACATCATACCAGATGTATGCATAAGTAGTTTCCGGTTTAACTAAGAGATGGCGCCAGCGAAAAGTACGCAGCGTATTCATTTGACACATACGTCATTTTGTTCGTCTGACATTAAACTACAAACACACACAAGTTGAGTCCGCCAAACACTAGCGTCTTTGTTTTATCGTTCAGTGATCATGTCGAAGTTTGTGCCTGAAAAAGAACATTTGCGGCACGCATTGCTTTTCTTATTTAATCAAAAGAAAAAG
>JAGDQP010004588.1:49458-84015 GCA_022664845.1 Lepisma saccharinum | reverse complement strand
TCCAAAGTCCGTCCCGCACCACCCGAGGTCAAAACTGAGGGAACAAAGGAGCTTCTCGGACTGTCGGAACACCGGCAATCCGAGAATCTCTAGGAACTGCCTGTCCCAAAATGGGAAGAGCGAACAACTGTTCGTGCTGCACGCCCTTGGAAGTGCACAACCCATTTTGTGCAAAGAATGCATAGAGACAGGGGTGGAAGGTGGGTCCCAAAATGAAAAAAAAAATGTCTCAAAGGCCACAAGAAATCCGACTGTAAAGACAAGAAACAAAAAGTCTGCATACCATGTAGGATGAGGAAGAAGCTGTTTGGGGAAAAAACAACAGGAATGCCTTCAATATAAACTGGCTTTACAAAGGGTAATAGATAGGTTCGATTATGGACAATAATCCAAATTCAACCCATGATCAGGAACAAAAATCCACAACAAGAAAGAACCACCCTTCCATGCGGAATAAGAATGAGTAGGAACAGACTCATACAATTCAATAAAACCAAGAAGTTGGAGATAATAAAAAATGGATAAACGAAGGAACATCAACCAAAATAGACAACTTCCCCATAATCAAGAATGGATACGTCGATATGCAGCATGAAGAACAAATAGTAATGCACTATACAAACCCGGACTTGAAACCTTTCCCCTGAGGTTTTACACAGCTCCCTGCACAGCTGTTTTGCACACAGAAACTGGCTAAAAATCATACACATATGTTTCAAAATAAATCAGAAAGTAGGAGAAAGAGAGAGAGAGAGAGAGAGAGAGAGAGAGAGAGGAAGAAACATGAAGGTTAGTAGGTTTTCTTTTTTCTCCAAAACAAAGATCTGTGACTTACGCAATTCTAGCTCTCAGAAACAGAAATTCTAAAAGGGGAAATACGAAGAAGTGAGTCTTACGTCAACTAGCTACAGTTGTAGTTGCTATACACGAAATTAATCGAGGGAAATTAATCCTTTCGAAAAAGAATTTACATTCCTTCTCCAGAATAATGGAGAGAATGAGTTAGTTTCAGATATATAATACCCCGATAAATTCGCAAAGTTGTTGAACACAGTTCGATAGAATAGAAAACGTGCCAAGCCGGTCCTCTTAATCGAATTATTGCAAGTTATGTCTGATTTAAGCTAGGCACCGTAAGATCCACTCAACCTATGGTACATTAAATTCAGGACAGGGTCGCCTTCTTACCTTACTTCCACGAATCAAGAAACTCGTAATTGAGAACACTAATTCACAGTTTTGATTGAGTAACTAGGTGGATATATGACATTAGAGCAAATAATCTGCTGAGATACTTTTTGTGGCAAACCTCAATCCATCATGAAGAAGCGGATTCATTTTTGTTATTCATTATCTATATATCAATAAACTTATTCTTGTTATATTAAGTAGGAGTCAAGTATTCTCATTAACAAATAAATATTGAAATAGAGTAACCTACTCCTGTTATATTCACGATCTTTTAAAGCATTCATGCAAAACAGAGATCGTAATCTTGGGTTTTTTACCGGTGCGATTCCTGCATTATTATTATTATTATTCTGAAAAGTGAGGTTAAAAACCTTCACAGAAAATAGAAGCAGTAGCATCTTGTAGATGCCATCAGACAATTAAGTGTCATTTTATATATTTTATGTTTTGTCTTGGCTCTCCGTAACCCGTGTACCGCAACGTATAGAATTCAGGGCCGTTATCTACCCTAAGAACACAGCCGAATTTTATTTTAAGAGTCGCAAATAAGATGGTATAGAATGAATCGGATACGTAGTTAATCCTCCTACCCTTTAAATAGAAACATAAGGGGAGCAAAAACAATGAAAAAAAAAAAAAAAAACAATGATAAGCAAGGAATGAGGTTAGAGAATTTTAAATTAAATCAGGAACAGGGTACATTTCAAACATCCTAAAAGTGATTTGTTTTCTCACATGCAGGATTACTGAACACACAAACCCTGTGGTTACGTTTAGGTTTTACATTGAATCCATTTTTCAAGTTTTGTTGTTTCAACATCTCGCAACAAGGGAACTGAAACACAGAACGGTTTCGAATTGACATCTCAATTCCGGCCCATTGATCGCATGTGATGAAGTGGTGGTGTGTATGCTTAGGCAGTCATACAGGCTTACATGTATTTGTTGCGTAAACAAGCATTATTTTGATCACACGTTGACGGCAGGATTAACGTTGAATATAAGTAAAAGTTGACCAATCTGCTCCAAAGTATCCTGAAAGCCACAATGTATGTTGAGTTGGCATAGATTACTAAACCTTAAGTAGATTACTGTATGTTCAAACATCAAGCTTGTCATTTCCTTTCATTTTCTACACTTTTGTAACTTTCGTTGTTTGCTTTATACGGAGTTCACAAAGATCTGAAATTTATATGTTTCAAAATCACAAGCAAACCTACATCTACAATACCTGTAACACTATTCCAGCGTGAGTAACAAATCATAACACAAGTTAGTTTATACAAATTTGTATAGTTTATTTCTATACCAAAGAGTCGTGTAAGTGAAGAAAGTGAAATAAGCTTCTGTAAAATACATAAATAACACTTAGGTTAAAATTTTAATTTATTCCAACTTCCTTTTATTTTTAGAACTGTACATGATTTTGGTGACTTCATGCCTAAAAAGAAGGAAGAATATAATAGCGTATTTGTCCTTAAATTCGGTATGGCATTGGACCCATCCAATATTTCCCCTGAGAAACAAGAAATGTAACATGAATTTTACAAAATAATGTAGTGGATACTGATGTAGTGCAGTAATTATAATATCTATAATCCGTTACATCATTTGTGTCCTTTCAGATGTTTATTCTCATGTCTTCTACTAGATATCTTTATACACACTCACTGACTGAAGATAAATATTACAGTTTATAATTTTGATATATGAATGAGTTCTACCCACGCATTCCACCAGTATTTTCAGTTTGGGGTGGATTAAAGTCAAAGTAAATGGAACTTTGTACGATTTCTATGTTTTTGATCGTTAACATTTTAAAGTTGGGAGTGTTCTTGACAATTTAAGGGGTGACACCGCCACAGGATATCGAACGAGTATTGATATTGAACGTATAATCCATTGAATATTTTCAAACTATTGACATTGGCATACAAATTATTTTCTGTGATTTGCTAACCTAAACACAATGAAGATATACTTATTCTTTTCCTATTGGCTTGCGAAATTCGATTTCACTCGCCTTTTCTGACAGTTTGGTCTGATATAAGTAAATAAAACAATTTTACTTTATTTTCCTTTAAGTTATTTTTGCGCTTTACTCTTACAATTTGTACACTTAATGCACTTTTATTAGTTACCAGACTTTATCCAGCTGTAATTTTCTATTTTAGTAGGTTCTATTTCGTTTCGTCTTTGTCATATCCGCAAGAGAAACGGCCGCATGTAGAACAATTCTTACTAGATGGTGTTATGTTATCGTAATTTAACAGTGCTCGAGGTTTCGTTATTTTACATTGTTAACAAGCATTTCTTGATAGTTTGTTGCAAGTACGCTGTGTTTTTGAAATATCATTCCCTTGCAATGGGATTAAATGCTATATATTAGAATTACTACTTGATTATTTAAGATGGATTTTAAGTAGCTGTTTCAAGGACATTCTTTTTAGGCTAACGTTAGTTAACCAATAAAATATCCACGCGAGTTACATGGCCGCTATTCCAAAGACCATTTCTATGCAGGTAAGTTAACAGTCAACTAGCAGGTAATAAGGAAGCCATTTTCTGCATTTGTTTGCTATATCTTTTACGATGGTTTTATATTCGGGGTAATTTTGAACCAACCTTACAGAAAATGTAAGGAATAGTTCAGACATGGTACCCAGTCGGATAATATAGCCCACAGTGATACACTAGCAACTAAAATCATTTAGTCAAATTGTATGATGTCCTATCCTGTGAAGTAATGGAACATTCATCAGATTGACGAAGAACCGTTGAACTTTTCTTACCTTATGTGTCCAAAAATGTGTTTTTAGCTATCGTACTGTACTTTTAATAATTTTCAACCATTTGTAAACACAGGCTAAACCTGCCATGGATTTGGAATGTAATTACCCAATTATAAATGAAAATAATTTAACCAGCGTCTTGCAATGTTTTGTATTTTCCTCCCTAAAGATCTAACGAGTGCTTAAATGACCTAATATTCCTCATTCCTCGTGCTTTGCTATTATCCATCCAGACTTAAGAGTATACTGTTGCTCTTAAGCCAACAGCGATGCCAGTTTGATCGCTAAATAAAGAACACAACAGAGCTCCTGCAGCTGTTCTCTCACTTTGGGTTTCCCTAGCCGAGCGTCAAGGCTCCATTCGCTATTAGTTTTCCTGCCTCTTCCGCCGTCAAGTTTTTCGAATTAATCTATCGTTATATTAGATAATTAAATATGTGTAAACAAAGAAAGGAAATAGGGACTTAATTTTTGTACCAATGTTAAATATAAAACCTTTACTGGGAATCATTAAAGAGAAATAACACTAAAGGAATTTCGCCCGCGTCAGAGGGAAGTACGATAAGTAAAACTGCAACTGTTGCCCATAAGCTGCAATAGTAGAGACCAAACCCTGGATCGGTAATAGAAGGGGTTGTAATGTCATCATTGCAAAGGCAGAACCACGTGCTATTGTCCATATGAACACAAAGGCAAATGTATTGGCATTGTATCATTAGCTATCCCGTGATGTTGATAACGAATGGTGTGAAGTCTTTTCACTGCTGTTTCGTCGATAAAGTTAATATCTAGTTTGTATTTTCCCACTTGAATGTAGTATTGCCAACTTGAAAAAGTGAAAAGTTGGGACACTTCTGATAGAAAAAGCCTGTTCTCAGGAATGGCGCTACTAAAGTGATATAGGGTGTGCCCACATCTACCTCAGCTTATATAAATTTGAAGACCTGATAAGGCTGCCAACTAAACTTGTTGTTGACAACAGAACATGGTCTATTTATTTTGAAAGCTACCAGTATAACCAACCTAAAAGAGGAAACAGACTGAGTTAAAGTTACATACAAACCATAAATAAAGTCTTATTCAAATAACAATAAAAGAGTCCGATATTCCTGCCTTAATAATGCATTTTTCTATAAGAAGTTGGTAAAATTAGTAAAATATACAAGTTTACGGACATTTACAGTCCATCCGAAGTCGTGGCGGGACGTCAGACAGTTTTCAGAAAGTATCTCGACAAAATCGGGACGGGTGGCAACCCTACTTCAATAGATTTTTAAATTTAGTTATGTCGTTTACTCAATTTAGGTTCAGGTTGACCCTTCTTAATCCCTGCCTTCTTGCCCTGGTTTTGCCTATAAATAAACAAGCATCTTTCCATGACCTTCAATGAATATCAAATGAAAGCTATACAAAATTATTGCAAGAAGCTGGTTTAATTATTTTCAGTTATTGGATAATAAATAGCTTTTAACGTTCCTCTACCACTCTTACATATTTCCTCATAACACAAGGCACTGTTCCAACCTTTATTAATGTATTACGTATAATTTGACATTAAGAAAAAGTTTGCATAACAGGGCCGCTAAGAAATATAATTTAAAAAGCTTAAAATTAAAGGAAATTTCACGGAAATTTTCCGTTTTCTTCTTTCCAAAGTCACAGTTCGATACCAGTAACGTCGTTCGAAAGCGTTATCTATTACAAACAAAATAAGGTATGAGACAATAATAGTATGGGGCTATAGGTAATTCTACGAAAGTGAACAATTTTATTGCAAAAATTCGTAAGAGAATTTTCAGGACAGAAATTCAATGAATATACTGCTCTCTTAATTCATTTCTTGGATTGAAACTAGTTCCATAACACGAGTGCTACTATCCCGAAAATTCCTAGAGAAGGGAAATTTATGAGGAAATTTCTCGTAAATTAGCCTGTTTTCTTCTTTCTTGCGTCACATCCCCATGCGAACCTGTTTCCCTTTCTCTCCTGTCATTAAAAGCGTGTTCTATTGCGAACAAAATGAGAAGCGACAATTACGGTGAGTGCTACAGGTAACTTTATGAACGTCATATAACAATTTTATTACGAAAGTCTATGACCTGATAGAGTTAATTTCCTTCCTCATGTACCATGTATTAAGGAAATAACACTGAAAACTCTTAACAGAAACCTCTTCAAAAAACAAAACTGTTATAAAATCTTTCATAAGACTGATAAATATTGTACTTAAACTTGGGAGAAATTAGACAGATTTCTTAGCGCCACGTCTATCATCTTTTAAGTGTTCTCTTTGTAATAGGTAACCTAAACAGAATAATTCTCTAGCTTATCTAGTAGACATTACACCGTCAAGAGTTTACGGTATACAACTTGATAACTGTAAATATTTAGATAACAACTATCGTCACATGCCATACACATATCTTTAACATGAATCAAAACTTCACGGACGGAAACGCTGTGTTGTCGACAGCAGACGTAGTCGAAACGTTGTACTGTGAGTTTAATATGTGTATTTAATACGCGAGTTTAACAATAAATTTTGTTTCAATCATCGGGCCGTGACGTTCTGATTCTTCTTAAAGATAGCTGTAAATGTTTACATATTTGTTCTTAAATGAAGTTCTTGAAACAGTTCTATGGTGCCTTCTAAATAAAAGTTATATTCCTCCTGTTTTGAGTTTTGTATCTGTACTCGATAACTTCTATTCTCCTTTTTTATTTATAAAAGCTATTTATTATTTATGTTATTGTTACGCTCTATGACCTAACCTCAAATCATCCTTATTCGAATCACGAAAGACATACGATACCCTGCCATGTCTTTGTATGGAGTTATTATCTTCCAACCTCCCCTGTAGTGATACTAATGTGAATGTTCTCTCTCTCTTTCTCTGAAAAGCTGAGTCAAGATGCGCAAAATCGTATATTACTCGTAAAGTGTGTGAACTATAGCTAGAGACGTCAAGACAGATATACTGACGTCAAACCAGTACTAGCTCTACAGATAGCTCCTCCTAGCGGATGGTGATATCTGTTCATATCTGTGTTTCGATGAAGGATGCACTCACCTTCACCTACGCTCGTTCAAGTTCTGACTATAGATTTCTTAAGATCTGTCTCCCGTATAAGTGGAAAACTACAACTGCCTAAGACTTTATCTTCATGCTAACCATACAGTCTCCATAGAATGAAATTCTATAACCACCTAATCAGGGGTTTTACTCTTTCTTGATCATTCTAGATATTGTCTGCTGAGATTTCAACGAACTTAAATTAATTTTGTTCTACAATTTCCAAAGGTTAGTATTTGTTCGAAAGATGAAATAATATCCCATCATTATTTATCTTGTACACCCTATTTCGATAAAGGTTGACCGCATTGATTAGGGTTGTTTTGAGGTGAAAAGTCTTTAAGTCCAACTTCGTGTTTCTTCGGTTACAGTAAACCAAAGATGCCAGGTTCCAACCCCAAAGGTGAAACTTTACAATTGGAAAAAAGTAATATTGATGTGTTTTTCGTGTTGTAAGTGCAATAAAATATGTTGAAATGTTAAGTGAAGAAAGAAGTAGCATTCATTGAAATACGTAATCATACCAGTATTTCAGAACTATGCATACACGTCATCATATGATTATTTTGTCATCTACGCTTCCATACGCAAAAGAACATTTGCAATAAAAGGAGAAACAGGAAACATAGTTGTCGCATCCATAGCAGAATGAACAAGACAAAGGGAAAAACCAAAACATTTTCAACGGATATGAATGTAATTGTCTTGTAACACCGAAAATTCAGTAACGTTTTTTCAGAAGAAGTTCTGTAAAGATGTTAATGTTAGCTCAGTGGTAGAGCGCGAAACCATTGTTTCAAATGATATTCTACTCAAAGCATGAATAATTACATAAAATTAATACATTAAAATAAATCAATTGTATATGCATTCATACAATCATTTCAGGACATACGTATCATTAATTATTTTGTTAAAAATATAACATCTGAGAGATGGTGGGTGTTAATAGAAGGTCGATATGTTATATGTGAATGTTAAATACAAATTAAGTAAAAGTTGTATTAGAAATAAATAATTGTGTGTAGTGTATTTGTCTGCAGCTATTTGTCATACAGAGGTTACTTCAAAATATTCGCATTACAACACTTGATTCAGGTTCTTGAAATATGGTACTATAACCGATTATTTCATTCACTGTTAAAGTTGTGTATTATTATTGATGCACTTTATTCGTCTAAAGCGTGATCACAACTATTTTGGCGAGTTCCCCTATGTTATCAAGAACCACTAGGAGGATTGCAAGATGTGTGGGTAACTCACTTGGCTTGCGCAAAGGATCCTTGGATAAAGTAAATGTAGAACTACATTTTGTTATTTTATCATAAAAATATAGTAGGATATGAAATACAAAAGAAAATACAATATATTATGGTTGTCAAGAATCGGGCGACAATCATTCTGTTATCTTAAAGCTAAACCTAACTATGCAAGACTACAGAATATCCTAGACAAATATCTTCTATTTACCTCTCTTTAGGAATTTACCAAACTTCAAACAAGGATCCATAATGACTAAAATGGAAGGATCTTACAGTTACTTCTATCTTCAATTATTTACGAATGTACCATGATAAGTTCAAGTAGCTGGCCTAACATTTAATAAATATTAGAAAGTCGTTACTTGTACTTTGACTCTACATTTCAACGGAGGGTGAGGGGGGTCAATACGACAAACAGAAATCCAATCCAATCTGTTAAGGAAGTTCTACTGACATGTATGTTAGCTGTCGGGTCGCATGACGGGCAGCGACCTGCACTTCATGTTGTCCTGAATACGAATATACTCCAAAAATAAGCTCCAAAAAGGACTACTCCCCGGAAGGGATACGTGTCTGAATTTAACGTCAAGTCATTTCATCGCCTTCGCTACTTATATTACCATATAAGGTATTTACGAACAAGTTGTGTGGGTTGTTATATTGCTCATCTCTTATTTTTCTATATGGCAATTTCCTGTAGAGAAATCCACTGATGCAACGCTTTGCCTTTGATATCACCCTTGAATCATGTTTCCTTATTATAGACAATTACAAAGCGCCATCAGGATTCTCTTTGCCTTTTTCAAGTGTTGCATGAAATAGGTATTTGGAGGGAATCCAAAATGAATGTAAAATAAATTGGAATTGAGGATTGGGATATTTATGGGATGAGGTTGAGATAAATAGAAGGATTTGCGAGGTCAGGACACTTAAGTCGCTTTAGATTCTCAATGGGCCGATTTAAAATCAGTCCCTGATTTGTGCGGGAGATTGTAATTTATTTGAAATGGCGTGACGATGCTGAACGTCAATTCAGCACGGGGGGAAGGGAGAGAAAATTAGGTTACTCGAGACAATTATTACTAGCAAATTTGAATTACTATTTATACTGAGGTTAGCCAAGTGGACAATATGGTAACGTTGAATTAATTTGATTTTCCGTAATGTGCCACATATCCGTAATGTGCCACTTTGACGTTAAAGACGCTTTACATTTTATTTGAACTAAGTTCATTGTTGATCTTTCGTTCAATCGCGTATGGCCTGAAAAGAAAGTACAAGAAAAAAATAATCCATTGTCCTATTTGTTTGAACAAAGGTAAGTAACTATGCAAAACATTTTAATTTAACTTACCTATTACCGAAGATCTGCAGTATTTCAGTTAATTTTGTACTTACAACTAAAATACAAAATAAATCATATTGGCTCTATACATTTTTAAGCAAAAGGAAATATCCTAGTTTGTTACTGTCAAAGATTCTTTTACAAAAGCCTCTCTTCTTTTTTTTAAAGTTTAATGTCATTCTGTTATGACGCAAACATTTATCATTCACTAGTCACACAATAATTTTCCTGAAATAGGTAATAATAGTTATTACGAACATGTTGCACTAATGATCATTACAAGAACAACAATAAATTCGCTATGGTTGTATTGAAATGTATGAATCAAGACAGTTTTCTTAATAAAAATTACTGGCTTCGAACTGAGAGTTTCGGTGGTCTCTCGACGTATTGTTCTTCACACTGTTTGTTCACATTGTTTTCCTCATTACAAAACTTAAAATTATAAACTGATATTTCACTGTAAAACTAAAGGAAGTTCACGTCTATTACGATTTTTTACGGAATGGAATTTCCCATTCACTAAATCATTTTGTAGATAGACAGTTCGCCTCAATTGTTTTACTGTACCAAATAGCGAGTTACATCACTTGTCGAGGGAGGTACTGTTTATGGTTTCAGGAATCTGTATTCAATTGTCGGGATTGCACCTGATATACACTCAACTCGTAACATGAAGTTGACTTGGAATGGTGAGTTCGTACCATAGTGAACTCGTATTTTGGAGATTTCACTAACCATTAAAAAGTTCCGTATTTCTGGAGTCTGTTTTTACGACAGATTGGGTTGGAGTCTATCTACTATTACCTTCTGGGGTCAGCAGCATCCTTCCAGGTATGGGAGTATTGTTTATATATACCACTGGTTACATAGTAAGCATTAGCTAGACAATATAAAATATCATAAATCCGGAGGAGGTTGTAACTACAAGGTCTTATCAATTTGTTGATCGCCCTGTCAATCACTAAGCGTCTAGATCCGCTATTTTTAGAGACGGTTAGACAGAGTGCAGCATATGCATACGACGGCGGAGGGATAATTCCAGTTTTCAACAACCCTTCTACCTCCGTTTCTATACACGCTCTTTCCTTTGGAGTCGTTCAGTAAGGGGGAAAGGCTATCGGAAGATTGCTGATTGTTTCGATAGAGAAATCGTACATATTTGTACACGTTACTTCATCTATAGTCCATATTAGACAGTCTTGATAGCGTTCTAGAAGTTGTAACAACTGTTTTCTTTCATCTTCTGTCAATGTGGGACCTATATGCAGTTCTTCAGTCATATCATGCTTGGATTTATCACAAGTGGGTAGATTTTACTGTTTTGGTCTCTGGAGGGGGGTCAGTGTTGGGGGTTACTGTATGCATATCGAGAATTTTATCTATTTTTTCACCTGGTGAAATTTTACAGGGATTTCTCTTAAATTCATTATGGGAACGATTACTTGAGTTTGGTTGCCATTTACCAGCGAAGCGGGAGGTGAGACAACCGTAAAATAATCCTCCTGAATTTTCAATAACAAAATCGTCTGAAGGAATTTCCTTCTTAGCTATGCCAACGAACTGCACTGACGTGGGTGGAATTGTAATTTCCTTATCTGCGGTGACGTATCGTTTCACGTAAGAGTTACAAGGATCTAAGCTGGGAAACAAATTTTCTCAACTTTAAGGTGTTGTTGGTGTTTACCTACTGTTACTGGTCGGCATTTGGTTTTCCGGATGCGATATTTTTAGTTTATTTTATTTCCGTTTAGATTGCAGTATTTGTGGTGATGCTGCTTTCCGAGGAACGTTGGTTCTACTGGAAATTACTTCTTTATTTTGAGCTCGAGACGTTTTTGCATTAGTAAACCTTTCCTTGTTTTGCACTTCGGCATAAAGTGCTTTTCTACGTGAGCTCTCATGTCGCTTTACATATTTAACTTCCGTGAGTTTTACTTGTAAAGTGTGTTTCACAAAATTTGGGTGCGCTAAACGTATGCGTCTGAAGAATTTTTCTGATCAGTCTTTCAGATCAATACAGTCGCTAATAGCTGAAAAAAAATATTGATGAAATCCTGAATAAGGATAACTTTATGTTGCATACCGGAATCTCCTAGGATCACTGCATTGATCCACAATCGTTTCGTGTATCCTCTACTGTTCCATAGATTGAAACACATTTGGACTAATGGTAGTAGTCTTATCGCGGCAGTACCCAAAGCTTAGATACGTACCGCGACTCTCAAACGTTGTCCGATATTACATTTAAGATTTAGCATGGAGGCATGTATGACTGTACACATGGCTGCTGTGTTAATGAGGTTCACGTTCTTCGTCCAAAAGCTTTGGTCATTCGTTTGATTAATAGAATGGGGAACATTTATGTTTTTGTACATACGAGATTGTATTATGCTTTGGTATTTTTCTGTACTAGGAGATTTCTTAGTATAGGTTGTACGAGATTCGTACGCTTTTCGTTCTTGATCCCGTGAATATTCCATTCGAGCTCATACCTGTACTGCTTGTTCCACAGTTCGTACATTTACTTCAGCGGATCCACGGGTGTAGTGTGGCAAAATAGAGCGCTAGTTCTGAAAGAGTAGTTAGTTTTCAGAGATGAAAGGCATAATAAATTCTCGGATGGATTTATTTGACTGTTGAACCCATGTTTGTAAGTCAAAAAACAAGCGGGCTACGAAACTTCCTTCGGAGAAATGTACACGCATAAATTCTTTCAGTACCATGAAGGTACTAATACTATTTATTCGCGGTTTGTATATGTGATAACAGTTCTTGGCACTACTTTCAACACAATCAAAAATGTTCCTAATTCTGTGTTCATCGGTCCATTTATATATATATTTTCTATAATCTTGTACTGCTGTAAAAATCTGGTTACAGATTCGTCTAATTTACCTTTTAATTTTGGGAGGGTGAAAGGAAAATCGACATTCCTAGTTTCGTTTTCGGGATTTTCTGAGCTTGTAGACTCAACCTCTGGAGGTGTTATAGAAGATGACTAAGTTTCAGGTGGCTCAACCCTGGGCTGAGCTTTCGTCTGTTAACCGTATTCATCTTGCTCTGCATGATCTTGTTGAGAGAGGGTACCATGATACTCGCTGTCTTGGTCTTTTGGTCTTCCTTCCTCGGGAAGGACTTGGATTTTGACTTCGACATCGGAACGATGATTTCGTGGGGCAGGCTTCGGGCGAGCTGGTCGTGCTCCATCTTCGAAGAAGGCGTTTACCTGTGGACTTTCATCAACTATCGGCAATGTTGGTTTTGGTAACATGTCATTGTCAGCATCCGTTCCACTACCGGATTCTAGACTAGATGACGTGGGTTCCATTGTAACTTTTGCGCTATCTGTATGTGTTTGAACAACTTGTAGGGAATTTTGCGGGGGTTGTATAGCTTGAAACTTTGGTACCTCTTCAAAAAATTCATATATCGGAGCAAAGAAGTCAGGGGTTTCTTCCTCACGGTCTGCAACTTGAATTGCTTCTTCTTTTTCACCTTCCGAAGAATTTGGAGTTGAGGTGTACTTCGGTTCAATGGTTTCTGGACTATCTGAATTAAGAAAAGTTTCATTTGATGTAACCTTATAAGGGGGTAGCCTACTCTCTTCATCAGAATTCTCTTAATATTTCCTCTTCCTTTCGCCGTTCTGGCAAATGGGCTCCTTGGTTTCTGGGAGTGGTCCTACTGAATCTTGGCTATGTGAATTGTGTTCATCTTCGTCCTCGATGTCTTGCTTGATTCGCGGAACCAATAAATAACTGGTATCATCATCTTCTCGTACAGAAGACCATACCGATGGGGTGGTGCCTGTGGCAGCTGGGGCAGATAAGGTCGCCAAAACTCGTGAATCTTGGTGCCAATGAGTTAATCACGGCAACTGATATCCTATTTCTGGTGAGACAAAAATCCCATATTTCCCGTATTAGATCTGCCTACAATACTTACACCGTAGTTGCGCGATTTTTTTGTAACGCTGCAGCCATAGATGTCGGTGTTACCTTAGGCTTTTTCTTAGATTTACGCAATAACAGCATAATTAATGGTCATTGAAAAACAGTTAACGATAAGACAACAAATCTGCATGACATACTGAAACTGATCGTGACTAGACTCTTTGGAGATATCTTAAATTAAACACCATATTTAAAACATATAGTACTTAAAAATAAAAGTTCAGTCGGTTAAAATTCTGTTTGTCCTCTACTAATATGCCCTAGGGGGACGGGAGAAATTGTTCGACCCGAATAATGGACAAAACATGGAACCAATCGATGAGCGAGCCCAAAAAAGAAGAAAAAGAATCGATTTGCGCCTCCATCATAATTTTTCGCGAGTTCCCCTATGTTATCAGGAATAACTAAGAGGAAAGCAAAATGTGGGGGTAACTCACTTGGCTTGCGCAAAGGACCTGAGTTCAGATCCTTGGATAAAATAAATGTAGAACTACATTTTGACATTTTATCATAAAAATATAGTAGGATATGAAATACAAAAGAAAATACAATATATTATGGTTGTCGAGAATCCGGCGACAACCATTCTGTAGTCTTAAAGCTAAACCTAACTATGCAAGACTACAGAGCATCCTAGACAAGGATCTTCTATTTACTTCTCTTTAGGAATTTACCAAACCTCAAACAAAGATCGATAATGACTAAAATGGAAGGATCTTACAGTTACTTCTATCTTCAATTATTTACGAATTTACCATGATAAGTTCAAGTAGCTGGTCTAACATTTAATAAATATTAGAAAGTCGTTACTAGTACTTCGACTATACTTTTCAATGGAGGGTGCGGGGATCAGTACGACAAACAGAAATCCAATCCAATCTGTTAAGAAAGTTCTACTGGCCTGTATGTTGGCTGTCGAGTCGCATGATGGGCAGCGACCCGCACTTCATGTTGTCCTGAATACGAACGACCCAATTATAATATACTTCAAAGTATATAAGCTCCAAAAAGGACTACTCCTCGGAAGGGATACGTGTCTGAATTTGACGTCAAGTCATTTCATCGCCTTCGCAACTTATATTACCATATAAGGTATTTACGAACAAGTTGTGTGGGTTGTTATATTGCTCATCCCTTATTTTTCTATAAGGCAATTTCCTATAGAGAAATCCACTGATACAACGAGTTGACTTTGTCATGCTGATATCACCCTTGAATCATGTTTCCTTATTATAGACAATTACAAAGCGCCATTAGGATTCTCTTTGCCTTTTTCAAGTGATCTATGAAATAGATATTTTGAAGGGAATCCATTATGTATGTAAAATAAATTGGAAATGAGGATTGAGATATATAAGGGATGGGGTTGAAATAAATAGAAGGGTTTGCGGGATCAGGGCACGTAAGTCTAAGTACTAAACAGAGTAAAATGCACTATTTACTGAATAATGTGTAAGGTGGTTTGTTCTAATCGTTGTAAATTATTAGCTTTTCACCTGACATTACGCGAGATAGAAAGAAATGCGAGTAGTATAGACCTCCCTCGACCCCTTGAAAAACCCCATACACACAGCCGTCCAACTGTGTGTGTGCGAATTAGCATATAAATGACTCCTAACTTACCGGGGGTTCCCGATGCGTGAACGCTTATGTGGCGGAACAAAGGCGATCCTCATAACTTTTGACAGGACCCTCATCACAATTGACAGGTCCTGTCAGGTTGACATGTTCAAAATCGGTACCGCTGGAAAGTGGATGTCAGTGGATTTGTGCTGGTGTATATGAATGCATTTGCGCATGTTCGTTCGAATGGTTAAAGTGTGCTGGTGTTGGATTGTGGTTATCAGTCGTCATGGCCACCTCGAACATGGACAAAACTATACCAAGCGTTGCTAGTACGGTTGTGCCCGGGGAAACATCCTCAGCGGCGGGTAAGTGTTCGGCACGGTGGGTGGATGAACCGTATATATTAGCAAATGTTAATAAACATGACTTTGCCCGTTGGCTTCTCTACATAGGTGCTATACAAACCCAGCAAGCCAATGTGATAATGTCTGTGCGGGTCATAGAGGCGGATATTTATTTCTGGACGCGACGCCAGAGGATATTACTACATTCTTTGGTGCACGTACAAAGTTCATCTTACGTCACCCAAGCATAGTGGAGTGTTTGTTCGCCGTGTATTTGAAATCCCACCTGGCAGCTCCAGCAGCATTAAAGGAATTCGACCGGGGTCTTCAAGACATGCTCAAGCTGAACCGCGGTGCTTTGGTGGATACGATGCTGGCCAAGGACATGGAAGTCCCCTTCAAACCCAAGTGCGACCAGTGATTTCAGACATAGCTAATGGAAAAGTGTATACATCCTAGTACGTAGTGACACAGTGTAATCATCGTAGTACGCAGCGGACCTCTATATGTTTGTCCTTCCTAGTATGGCGCAGTGCCCTCGCTGTCGAGGTGACTACTGACTATATTGTGGACAAATACGTGTTGAAGGCCATCGTTATGTATTTACAAACTAATCCCATTCAGTGTACCGAGTGCAATTTACGTAAAGTGCATAACTGCAAGTACGTCTGGAACACAGGAACGGTGATTGCCCAACATGTGGAAAGTCATATGAACGATCCTGAACTGTTTGGGGAGTATTATTTCATATTTGCTGCCCAGGGTCATACTCATATATTGAAGAGACCTTCGTTAAACGTAGTTCGTGAATTTTTTAAATATCGAGAGTACATTGCCCAATTGATCCCTTTAGTGCTTCAGTTGCAGCAGAACCCAGCGAGTTCACGTCTATTATGCTCAAGGCAGTACATTACTGATTTTCAAGGTTTAAAGATTTCCCCTAACGAGTACATCATCCATGAATTCTGTGTTGTTGCGTGCGATGCGACACTAATATTTCATGGCCTGAGGAAATTACCATGTGAACGTTTCGATTTATCTGAAGGGTATTAACGTCAAGTGGATTGGCTAACAATTAATTTGCACGGTTTAGAGTGGCATACTTCCAATGGGTATAGTGTAACACATATCCGCCATCTTGTTCCAGATTGTTGTGAGATGGGATCCATCTTTTACTGTATGGGTCATGAAAAGATGTTCGTTTTACGTAAGATATTTCAGCTGCGGAATGTAACAAGCCTTGAAGATCATGCATGTCCTGCGTTGCGTACATTACAGTTTAAAGTTGATACTAATAATTGTACGTAATATAATCAACCCGTGCAAGAGTATGCATGCGCTCTGCGAACCTGCATACAGTTACAGTGTTGGATGAAGATACAATCGGCAAAGGTGGTGGATGGCATATCCAGGTTACACTTGTAAACCTGGTACCAATAAATATATACAGCCCAGAATATGAAGGTGATTATCTTTTCTTGAAATGAAACCCAAAAAACAAGAGGATTACAGGTAAGAAAAGATTTTATTACAATACACTACTCCATTACATATGGTCTTACAACTAGACTACTCTACTAAATAAGTGTTACAATTTAAATTTTGGTTCATTTTGGACTTGACTGACGTACTGTAGCATTCCATGCTAGGTTTTCGGATGACAATTTTGATTCAATATTTACATTACGACCCTTTAAATATAGGAAAATAATACAAACCATACCACATTGAACCGAATCATCGGCTTGGTACTGAATGTCATTTACATGGAATGCTTTACAGTTTCTTTGGAGGAAATGAACAAGGGATTTCGACGGATATCTTGGAAGAGGATCAAAGTAAAACCCCCACCGTTGCTTAGTTATATACCTATACACACTGATCAAATGTGTACCTTCACGGTACGAGGGACTTAGTTTAACAATTAAGGCAACAGCTGCTTGTACGATTGCAGGTATTGTGTCCAGTACATTAATACCACTTACCGTAATATGGATGCTGTACGGCAATCGCGTAACACCACGTCTATGATGTCATTATTCCACAGTCACGTGGAAGTACACTCATCATTACCTCATCATGCACTGTGAGTGCACTGGAGCTTGGAGTAATGAGGGGGGTTATATACGCATGGTGGATCCTGGGAAACATATTGTGCTAGATCATGGTACTCTAAGTATTTGGCATAAAACTGATCTTTGTTCAATGCGCAGCGAAATGTTGAAAACTGGTGTTGGTAATGAGCACAATGACTTGCAGGGAATAACAGTTGCTTAGCCTTGGGACACGACGTCCTCCAGGTTAACAATGGTCCGTTAAAGTAACTGCTATAAATATATTTGACGACGCTGGCCACGAGTATACAGAGTATCTATGGATTTCATATAGTTCACAAGGATGCGTTGTAAATCACTGTACGGAACATCACCATCGGACCAGTCAATGCCAAATACATGTGTGGATAGTAAATCATTATTGATCTGAATGGTTAGCTGGAGTTCTCTGGGATACAAGGGAGCTTGAAAAACCCAATTTAACATGGTATTAGCATCAGGGTTAACAATTGCTACTTCCTTTACGATCTAATGCTGATCACCAGTTTGATCAAAGCCGGAGAAATGAATTATCTCACGCATGCAGTCGCCTACTCACTACTGAGACCAGGTACCTGTTTAAACAAACTTTTATACCATTGTTGGCACTTTAAAGAGTATAATAGGTGTAAATATTGCGGTTTTTCTTGATTTGGATCAGCGAATCAAATTGTGCATAGATCACACAAGTGATGGATTGCGCTAAACGTTCAGTAAAACCAATTTTAATATTAAGAGGAGAATCCTTAACGACATCCCATGTCTTGGCTTCCAAACAACTTGTTGGTGAAAGTTTAAATGCATACTGCGTATAGCAATTAGGATAATCGCCGTATGTAATGATATATCTTTCACTCTGGTGTTATATGCCGGTACTGGAAAACAAGGTAAGAACAAATTGTTTGCAAAGTCTGATGTTAATGCTGAGGGAGGATACGACTTAGATCCAACCTGCACCTGGAAATGACTTAGATTAAAGTGTTGGAACTGGAAGGGATTCTCATTGTGTTGATCATTGGATGCAGTATTTGCGACGAACCCAACACAACATTTTGGGTGCATTTCCCCAAAAAGATTAGCGAGAGTACGTTGATACGTTTTGTGGGATGGTATGGACACGAGTCTCAACACGTGCCAACGGTAGCATAGAGGTGTTATTAAGCATATAGCTATTCAACTGAAGTGCCAAATCTGCTAATATACCAGGTGCGTAAATATGAAACCGGAATTTATGTACAGAAAAGACAGTGATTGGATGACAATGCTAAGAACTATTTTATTCGAAGAATTGGCCATCGTTAGCGATACATTTCTGCCATCGTTCCGGCAATGTGTGGATGCCAGACCATAAAACTGTGCCTCTTGTGCAGCAAACAAGTCATCAAGCTATTTTCGTACATTTTCGTAAGATGTGAAGCGCTGGTCAGCAAGTGCGTATCCCATGGATGGAAATAAGTGAAAATCGGAAGGTGCCAAGTCTGGTGAGTAAACCGCATGTGGAAGGATATCCCAGCCAAACATCGCAATCGTTTCCTTGACCGGTTTTGCTGTGTGGGAGGGTGCATTAACGTGAAGCACAATCACTTTATGTTGTCTGTGGGCATATTCGGGTCGTTTTCAAGCAAAGCTTGATGCAAATCGATCCTTTGTTGTCGGCAACCTTGGGTATTAAATGTTTTGCCAGATTTCAGCAGTTCATAACAGATCACTCCCTTCTGATCGCACCAAACACAAAGCAATATCTACAGTCCATAGCGATTAATGTTGCAGTTGATGTCGCTGCTTCTCCCGGAGCTACCAAAGATATTGTACGCTTAGAATTCTCGAAATATATCCACTTTTCGTCACCAGTCACAATTCGATGGAGAAATTATTTCCTTTTGTACCTGGCGAGCAGAATTTTGCAAGTGGTATTTCGGTTTTCCTGCTGTCGTTAAGTCAATTCATGTGGAACCCATTTTCCCACCTACTGAATCTTGCCCATGGCTTTTAAACGTATGGAAACTGCTTCTCGTGTCACATTTAATTGATCCGCGAGTTGTTGTTGCGTTTGAGTGTAATCGTCATCCAACAAAGCTTGAACTTCGCTGTGTGCAAACTTTTTCGGTGGTCTTCCACGTTCTTCGTTTTTCACGTCAAAATCGCCACTTTTAAATTTCGTAAATAATGCATAGCACTGTGACTTACCAACAACTTGATCACCGTAAGCTTCGACAAGCATGCGATGCGATTCTGCAGTAGTTTTCTTGAAATTGTAAAAATCAATGCTGTTCACACATCGTAGTTTGTAGGTAGAAATGCGCCATATTCAACGCTATTAAACACTACACTTTGACATGAAACTTGTCTGGTTGTGAATTGCAAATCGTTATCAGCTGTCAAAGGAAGCAACTGGCACCAGGGACGCAGTTTTACGATAACCAGAGTGACAGCTTACGCCGTTTATGCACAAATATTGGTTTCATATTTACACACCTGGTATCCATACGCAGGCAAACAATATGATTTCATTCAAGTGAACCCTTTAATTAGAATTGGCAGTACCCATGAGACTGAAAGCATCTTTGCAGCGATGTTGTTTGACACGCAGGGATATTTTATTAGGTTGTACATGGTTAATACTAGTATTATCCGTATACAGTCGACCCATCATTTCAAACTGAGCTATCCCAGAAATATAGGCAGTACTTTCTTGGAAACCTGTATTGGCATTCCCTAACGTATTAAATTGTCTGGCGGTATCCTTATACCATAAGGCATTGGTGAGGTGAGTATTGGACGCATCCCCTGAGTAATTGAGTACTCAGGTAGGCTTTGTAAGGATACGTTCCCGACGATGATGTAATAACGTTCTCATTGAGGGAAATGTGGACTTGTGAAAACAGTGAATGAAGGAAATTATTCAGTGGTGCAGCGATATCCCTATCAACAACAGGTGCAGCTACTGCTATATTACCACTAGCCGCTGTTTGAATCTTTCATTTTACTTGGAGGTAAAGTTATGCTGGATGAATATACTCGGACGTGTCTCTAGGAATAACATAGGCAGTATGTCCTTCGGATGTAAGTGTGGATATGGGGCGGTATTACACAATTCTTGTTGATTCAATAACTATTTGCGTCATGGGTACAGATACCAAGTTAAATTCATTGGTACAGCCCTCTATACTACCCGGTGTAAGGAATGACAAGTTTTTTTAATAAAGATGTCACTTGGGCGATTACTTGTACGATGCCCCCGCTTGACAGGTGTTATAATACGTCGTCGTGCTCCTCGCTTGCTTGCCGGTCGTCTACCGCTTAGGGTAAGCAACTGACCCAACTTTGTTTCCGCCGTTGTCTTTAAAGCACTTCCCTCATCCGCGCCTTTACTGATTCCTTAACAGGTCGATTTTCTAACACAATCCCACCAACTTGGATTCATGTCTCTAGCGCCTGGCGTCCAACGGTTTTTGCACCATGCTTGATAAGTTACATTGGAAATCGGAACAGTCCTCGAAATAAACTTCCATAACTATTGCCCCGTTGATGCGCAGGTCGTGCAAAATACGGGATTCCACGTCCACGAGTACATCCACTTTCATTTGAGAGACGTGTAAAGAGAAGTGTCACCTTCAATGTTCCGGATGTGAATAGGAAATCACGTCCTACATGGTATTTTAGTACGATTTCTATGATATCGAAATTTAGTTTCGCTAACGGAAAATAATGTTGTTTTCGAACGTGATGGTCTGCACTTTTCCATCATGCGTATCGCTCATAGCTACAATACGTAGTAATGGTGCTTTAGTATCGCCTACGTATTGTGGGTGAATCAAGTCAGTATACACAAACACATGTTGCGGATACCCAATTCTCAAATTGGGTTGTTTCTGTATGGTGCTTGACTTGGAATATTAACGGTAGGTTCGAATCCTAATTGCAATGCCAACACGGGTGACAAACGTATCGCCTGTATATTATCTGTCGTTGTGACCTGGACGGCATTCGAATAGGAGAATTATACCCATGGGATCATGATATTCATTTCGTCCAGTAATTGCTGGATGGTGGAATAATATCCGGGGATAATACTGCGTTTCACCTTGGTACCATCCTTTATATCAAACCAGTAGATATTTTCGCCGTTAATAACATTATGACATGTAAGTGGTATGTGCAGTTTATTCAGTCCAACCACCAGGAAGGATCTTTCAGGTGTATGTGATGGTTTAAGATACTATGGAAATGCGTTGGTGCATTCTTGCTACACGTTTGTGTATTTGCATTGGAACTTAATGTAATGTAGAAACTATCTTCAGTACTTTCGCATATGGTTTACGTTTAAAGAGTAGTGGAATGCTTCACGTTCCAAATTGAAATGGTATCGTTTGGGCACGTTCATATTTTAAGTCTACATGGAGTGTATCGAAATATTTCTTTTCCAACTTTACTTACTGCGGACGATTAAACGTATATGTATCCACGTTTGGATCTTGACTAAACGCAATCTGGTTTTGTATTCCTTTTGTCATGCCACTGACGTGATGCCATAGCTAACGCGTGTAGGAGGCAAAGGATCGACTATGGGGATGAGAAGGTGTACTTGGAGGGGAAAACTGTTTTTTCCATGATATTATATCTGCGTCTGGCTTTTCCCATTCCCTTCCGCATGTCCACCCAGTGTAGCTTTATCACCACATGGACGATAATAAATGTTTTATTTGAGTTCAGGTCATTTTCGATGGCTGATAAAATATCAGCTGTGTTGAGTTCATCCCGTTTCCGCCAGCCTACGTACATCGAACACTTGTGGATGTTGTACTCTCTATCGTGAAAACAACGTACGAATCTGACGGAACATCGGGGATAATGCTAGCTAAAGCAAATCCGAAAAGTTCATTCACATATTCCTCTGGTTCCATCTCATTGACCCTTTCAGGGTCAATCACAATAAACCTCCCTTCCACACCAAAGTCAGTGTATCTACGTCGCTCTCTTGATATAATTTTGAAATTACCATTATCCTAAGTTCCGGTACCATGCATTGTGGGTGCAACAAACGCTTACCATTCCGGGCATGCTACACGTTTCTTTTCATGTTCCTTTTCTATGTTCCTTTCCATTTCATTGAATAGATTACCAGCGGCTGTTGCACTGGGCAGTACCGTGCTCGTAGCGGCACCAGACGGACCGGGGTGCACGGTAATCCTACGGGCTGCGTCGTACCGCTGGGCTTCCTTTGACTCTTTTGCGTGGCATGCCCTAACTTGATTCCCTGTATCCCTGTTTGCAACAGGAGTTGGGTTCTCTGTATGTCCAGTTCCTGAAGATGCAGTGTCCAGTGTCTGCAAGATGCAAGAATGGAATGCTACTTTAAGTTACACAGACGTATTCAGCACGTGCTTTCAGCGTTAGTGAATAGTTCCAACTACGTATTTACTGTCTGTGTGCTCCATGTTATATGGTCTAATATTTGTTCATGCACCAGGTACCAATTATTGCTCATGGTTGCTTTTTCTCCTGTCTTTCGCCTATGTGTGCAACGCAACTCTATCTATGTTTGTGGCGTACATGTTTTCTTACCGTTTCCGGTGGATATTGGCATTATTTCATGCTCTAACTAGCTAGTATTTTTGTGCACTGCTATAGTTGTATATTAGTTTCTGGTGGGCATGCCGTTGTTCATATTATCTTAATATTACTACGTCCGCTGTCATGCACTAGTTTCATTACGCTATACTGGGTGTGTGCTACATACCTACGCTTGATACATGCCTTGGTCTCCTTGGTTTACAGGTACCTTATTATACATTGCCGTTTAACTTCTCTACTTGGCTTGCTCTGACGTGGTGATGGTACTTGTGTTCATGTCGCGGTATTCGTACCCTAGAAAAGATAAAATCGTATTTTAATATATTATAACACGTTTTTCTACTGATTAGTTACATGCGCTAAATTTTATGCATCATTTTTCTACTAGCGTTTGTATGTGAGTCACCTTACATCTTTTCTTTCATCATGCGGATTCTAATCTTTGAACACTCTCTACTCGTTACTGCTGTGTTTTTGCAGACACTACAGCTATTTTTTGCACGATGTTATTTTCGGCTTTTGCAGGGTCTTTTCAGTTTCACTGTGAAACGATACCATACAATTTCCATTACCGCTGTGTTTCGTACTGCTCTAATACACACATACGTTCTTCACTCCCTACAATTGCTCGCATTGTCTTTTATATTTTATCCCTCTTTATAGTTTTTCCATTTTTCAATTTTTTACATATTTTTAGATTTTTCACTTTTTACATTTTTCATAATTTTTCATTTTGTACATTTTTTATTTTTATATTTTTCATTTATTAACGTTTTTATATTTTTGATTTTTCATTTTCATAATTTTTATTTTTTACATTCTGACATTCTTGTATTTTTTCATTTTTACATTTTATATTTCACATTTTTATATTTTTTATTTTCTCCAATTTTATATTTCTCATTCTTTACATTTCTCATTTTTATATTTTTTATTTTTTTTAATTTTTATATTTGTCATTTTTCATTTTTTTACATTTTTCTTATATTATTTCATTTTCTATACATTTTTATATTTTTGATTTACCCTGACATTTCCATTCATCCCACTGGAAACATCTCCTATGCCCCAGGTTGTCCCTGTACTCCTATTTGGTCGTTTCAAATCCTTGTTAGCATCCCAGATTTTTCATTAGATTCGGTGATATCTATATCGTTAGGGTTAGGTGTGGTAGGTGCACAATATGGCCCTGGTAGTCATTGGACTCGTATTAACTCAATTAACCTTGGCCCCGTCCCCAAAATGTTTATTGGTTCGGGTGTTGCAGTGAGGACCGGATCGGAGCCTAGTATGGGTCAGATCGTCTAAAACTCGTATTTAGTCATTTTTCCGTGATATCATAACAGACTGTTCATTGGTTCGAGTGAAACCCCTTTAATTAGGGTTGGGATTGGGGCACCTTTAATAAGGCACCTTGGCTCCGACCACCCCTGGCACTACTGGTGAGCACGCTACCCGCTGTTCCACTGTGGTCCGACCATTATTTCGCATTGGCTTTCCCTTCATTTTCATTTTTACGATTTTATTTCCATGCATGTCGTTATTTTCTGTCCCGCTTTCTTTTTTCCCATCTGGCCGGAGCCGGGCTGGTACCTTGAAGTACGCCTTCGTCCCTTTATACTGTTCCCTGCTTTACTCTTAGGTGTTTAACTTCTGTTCTCCTACATCGTCCCGTCCCACCCTGTATATGACCCTTTGCTATTTTACAGGTCAAGCCAGAAAAAAACATTACGTCCATTCTAATGTTATTTTCAGACCTTTCCCCAACTTTGGCTCCGACTATATAGATGCTGTTTGGTTCATTTGGCGAGCTAAAACACACCCACGAACCCCACACTCACATGTCATCATCCGCTATCAGTCTGGCAAATCCTCGCACTGGAAGTTAGCGCGCTACCCACTGAACCCTCCAGGCCCTGACATTTTTTTTCGCATTTGCTTTACCTCCATCTTAAGTTTTAGGATTCTATTTCCATCCATGTCATTATTTTGTCCTGCTCTATTTCTATTTTCCAATCTGCGTGCTGTCGGGCTGGTAGGTCTTCGCCCCTGACTTACCCTATCCTGCTCTACGTTTGGGTGTTTAACTTCTGTTCGCCTATGTAGTCCCGTTCCGTCCCACCCTGTATATGAGCCTTTGGTATTTTACAGGTCAGGCCAGAAGACAGACGCATTAAGCCCTTTAGACCACTTTGGTTTCGACTGTGGAGATGATGATGGTTTAATTTGGCGGGATGAAATACACCCACCCACCCACGCTAACTTGTGCGGCCGTACCACAAGGTAGAAAAAAATGCTTTTCGCAACTCACGGCAAACCCATATTTTAAACCTCCACTGTGGAGGCAGGTGCGATATGCTTATTAATATTTTTATCTGTGAACCCTCGCTAGCTTGTGGTCATTATTATTATTATTATTATTATTATCTAGTTGTTAACAGCTTTTACAATGCACAATCTCAAGAGGTTACGGAAACTCGAATGCGACCTAACACAGTCATAACTAGTGCCCCACGTCCTGGAACATCCTAAGCATTGAATAAACTTTTATTTCGAACCCTGCTTACACAAGTTACTTTAAATAACACATAGTAGTCCAACCACTGCAGGTGCTTTTTTGATTGTTACACGTATATTACCGCTCTTTTTTCCATGCTATAAACAGTTCCTTGATATTATATTAACATCTAATTGACCATTATATACGGACACTTTCTGCACGACAATTCATTATGGTTGTTTGCGATGTAATTACCGTGCTCATCGGGTAGGTACTCTTCCAAGAACGGGAGCTACAGTTTAACAGTCTCTACGTGTTAAGCCATCACTCACCCTACAGCTCAATACTATCCATTTCGCCGTTATCTACGTGCCCTAGGTTACAATAGACAAACATCAACAACCCGGTGTTATTCGTAATATTCCTTACTGTGTGGGAACCAACGAAAGAACCTGTCTTGAATCGGACACTTGTCATTACTTTCTATAATGCGTAAAAATACTTTTCATGGCTCCGCATTCAGAGAGGGCACTTCTTTTATGCTTTTTTTCGAAAATATCATTACACAATTGAAGTTTAACGCAACTTTTAGTACTCTTTCCCGACTCTTAATCTTTGACAATTTACCCTCCCGTTGCCGAATTTGACATGTCTTACATGTTGTTTTTATTGATTTCGCAAGTTTTAGGGCTTTTGGCCACTCGACATTTTAATAATCGACTACGCGTTTTTACAGTAAGATTTAACTTACGGTTAAAGTACTAAGTACTTATTCTGGGTACGTACCTGTCAGTTGCTTTCTTTGCCTCCGGATGTTCTCTCAATCGTTGCTCACTGTTACACTAATCTTCTCTCAGTGGTCCACCCTCACTTGCGTTCGACATTATCATTACTCCCTCCACGACCGCTCCCCTTCCCCTTCTCTCGTTGCTCACTTAGGAACCAGACCTTATTTTTTCATTCTCTCGTTTAGATCAAGACTGCTACAAAATGCAATGCCCCCTCTCACCTCTCCCTGGAAGCTTCCCTGTTGGGTCGTTTTATTCCCGAATACCTACGTACATGTCGCTCTCTCTTCTCACCCCAGGGTCTCCTATTTCGAATATCTTTCATACTCATCCCTGTCTTTAGTATCGTTTTTTGTGTTTCCCATAAAAACACTTTCATTCTTTTGACGATGTCGCCAGTCGTTTTCAATATCAGAGATTTTTTTATTTCTTATTTATTAACGTGCAGACCATTGCGTTTGATGATCCATTTCGTATGACGTTTACCCACATGAATGTTCTTCCTTTCCAACTTTGCTATCGATAATTCTCTATCTCTGTTCATCTCTTCGCCACGGGAGATTTTATTTCGAATATCTTTAGTAACATTTTTTATGCTTTCTTAGGAACGTAACATACATTTTTTTACTGATTGACTATCTCGAACATCGTTCTACATACCAGATTTTTTAGTTCTTAACGCGTGGCTCATTCCGTTTGAAGATGTCTCTCGTTTTTTCATATCAAACCCGCCTGCTGCTTATTTACGACAATTTTTTCTCCTAAAGATTATTTCCACAATACCTGTCAACGTCCGTGATGAGGTTTGCCGCGGATCATTCATCTTACAAGATATTTCTCCTCGAGCAAGTCCTCTTGAACCATTTTATATGGTAATTCTATTCACTCCAACTCTTCCGAATCTCTCCCCTTCCTCTTCTGTAACTATTATCTTCGGTAAATCTCTTCACAAACACACAATTAACGTCCATCATTTATTTACGTTACGTCAACTACGCATTGTCCTCCACTAAACTCCTTTCCTACACAACTCATTCTTGATATCGCCTAATTAGGGATACCAGTTCCTCTAAAAATATGTTTTACCACGAGGGGGGCCGAAAGAGGTCCATACTACTCATGCGTAATTGTATTTTGGTAACAAATATGCAGTAGAGGGAAGAGTGACCAAACTCGGACCCAGGTCCCTAAGCAGGACTTCCGTTTTATTTCGCAACAATGGTACTGTCACATGGTACGGAGAATTATAAGTGAACGAAGGCCAACAGTGTGAGTTGGAAATGTCACGTCGAATTGCGTTAGGAAGGGCGTCTACTTCAGCATTTCTGTTTTTCGAGTGAATGAGACCGTTACACGTGCTGACGAAATAGCTAGTGCTGTTAGTGCACTCCGCACTAGAAAAAATACTACTCTTAACGCCAATGATGGAGCCCACCAACTAGCGTTTTTTAATCATATAATCCCTTCAGGCAAAAGGTTATTCTCTCTCTTTCCCTCTTTCCCACCTGTAAAACTAAAATTGGCAAAAAACTTTTCTTGAAATATACATACGTTCGTATGGATGGAATGGATCAAAATTAGGTTGAAATGGAACACAAAAATATGCAAAGCAGATAACATAAAACACACAAAGAGAAGAAATGAGACGATAGGTGCCGGTAATACAGAGCCATAAAAAGAAGCTTCTGTATAGAGGAAAGGAGAGAGAGTGTACGAGAACATTAGGAATTTGAGGAAGGGAAATCTAATAAAGCTAATGGAGGACTAAAATCCATACCTACGTGCTCGCAGAAATCTAACATGACATGTTTATAGTATCATGTATATGTAATAAAAAAACGGAGGCGGATGGCCTCGAAATTCATTGCCTCCTTCAAAATTATGTCCAAATTAGATGCTGAGACTACACAATCGTTAAACACTACACCTTAGTAGGCTGCCTCATATCTTGCATAAAAGCCAGCTGCAGCAGTGGTAAATTAGGGAGCATTAGGAATTCATTAATTCTGGAATATAAGAATTTCCGAATTCCAGAATGTTGAAATTTTGGGTTTTCGCAATTGTAGAAATTGACAGAAATAGAAATATGAATACAAAACGTGAATAGAAATATGAAACGTTACATAAAAATTGTCAGGGTTATAGAAAAGAAACCGTATAAGTCCACATGTTCGCTAATTGAGTAATAAAAATAAGTTCAAAAACTTTCATTGCCATATTCTCTTTAAGTGTGTGCAAAAATCTACTACGTTGAGACACCGGGGTTTCGGAATATTCCAATTTTAATACAAAGGAAGTCTAGTTTGTTACTGCGGCGATGGACTTGCGAGTTCCGTAAACCATAGAGTAAGTAAGGACGGAATCAAGTCTAGATTGTCAACATTTCTGAATTTTGGGATACAGGAATCTGTAAAATTATCAGACAATCGCTAGCGCCATTAGATGATTACCTAGGTCCATACAGTTTAACGTATTGCAATGTTCCGTGTATTTACTCACACGCGCACATTATGTAAACAAGATCAGTGCTTACAAACATACACGTGACAAGTGTTGTAACCACAACAAACAGTAAAGTGACACATAAACAATAGCAGACGAAAAGAACAACCTCACCATGAACGCAACAGATGGGATTGATATCAACATGAAGAAGGAGTTAGAGTCGTCGAAGGAGGGACTTAGGGGACCGCGCCCAAAGAAGACTATAAAACTAGGATGCACCAGCTTTAGAGTATCACTCCTGGGTGGTCAACTCCTTTCCTTTTACCTGTTCACAGAAGACATCACTTCTGGTATCATCCCACATACACAGAAGGCATCGCTTCTTGTATGTACTCAGCCAAAATTAATTCACTCCTTTGTTCACAGAAGGCATCGCTTCTGGAGCAACGTAGCATACAGAGAAGACATAGTTTCTTGTATGTACTCTGCTAAATTCAACTGCTAAATTCAAATTCAATTTGCTTCTGGTACATCCTAGACACACAGAAGACGACGCTTCCGGTATCTTCCTTACATGCAGAGAAGGTATTGCTTCTGGCACTACACCTCATCGTAAACCCCTCCTTGTAGAAAACACCCAAAGAAGAAGACGTCTACATTTATCTATTTTCTGTAATTAGTTTCCTACGGGACACTATTTAACAACCTGTAAAGTTATCTCCATTCTTTTATAAAATTAGTTGTGGGCTAAAAGACAAACCCCGAGTATCTATCAGCTCTACCTCAGGTACTCTGCAACAGAACCACTAGAACATTACGTGGTGGACGCATCGACTCCACACAAGTGTGTGAGGAACTATTTTTACTGCCAACAAAGTGCACAAAACCCAAAAACCAGAACGATTTTCAGAACGTGTATAGTTGCGTGCATTGGGTACGAACGTGTTAAGCATTTGTGGGACATTTTATTTACTTCTGTTCGACATCTACAAAAGTTATACTTTAAAAGGTAGGGAAACCTGAAAATGGGTAAAATAAGATCTAAATATTTTTTTCTAAGTTTTCAAAAATTAAATGCCAGTAAATACTAGGTCAGGCGGTAGGACAAGTCATTCTGAATCAGATTCTAATAATAGTAATAACGAAAATATGGGAAATAAACCATATTTTAACCTGCCTCATTTAACTAAATTTTCTGGACACAGAAACGAAGACTCGATAGATCCTTTATGTTGTTAACATTTGGCTTCGTTACAACAATGTGAAGACGGAAAGAAAGTGGAATCATTACCGCTGTACCTTGAAGATCCGACACCGGATTTAGTCTTTCAACTTCAGTCGCAAACCTTGTGGACGGAAACTACCTACAGTCAACCGAAGGACAAACTTACAGGCCTCTGCAGACCGAAAATTCCATTGTACAAACCCGAGATGGAAATTAACATGATTCAGTCTATCGATTCATATTTCTTATGAAAATTGAGGGCAATGAGGCACAATATTCCAAAAGCTACTGAGGAAATTGAGGGCAATGAGGCACAATATTCCAAAAGCTACTGAGGAACAAAAAATCATTTTTTGTCTTTGGGACTGACTAGGGACTGACTGAAGAAAAACAACAGTTAGCTTTCTTTTATGTTCATTTACTGCAGACATTACGTGATAAATATGATCTCAGAGATCTATCATTAAAAATGCTTGTAAATGACTGTACTATTCTTGTCATCAATCCAACTGTGAAAACGATCCATTTCAGACGAAATACCCCAGTAGAACATACTGAAAAAACTTTGAAAGATACTACGTTTAAAATTGAGGACCAACAAGACGACGATCCCAATGACATCTATAGATATCGTACAAAAGAAGAAATTGAAGTAAGATTGAAATTTACAGAGAAATTCTTTGACAAATCAGCTTTTGACATCAATCAAAATTCGGATGCAAAAATAATGGTCCAAATTTCTAAGCTTTTATATCAATACCGATATACATTCTCATATTTCCCCAGTGAAATATCTTCATTTGAGGGTTATGTTCATCGGATTCGCATAGATAAGTCCGCAACAATTCAAGTCCCGTCCCATTGGCCCTTCGGGAACAAATGAATAAACAATTAGAAGAACTAATCAAAGCAGATATAATACAACAAACGGATACAAGCGAATACTCACCCGCGATGCTTTTAGTGAAAAAACCCAACACTAATGAATTCTGGATAGTACTAAATATTATGGCTCGTAATTCATACACTAAATATCTCTCTAGTCCTTTCCAATCAATTGAGGATGTTTGAAATAGTCTTTGTGAGAAATCTTTGATATCCACTTTCGGCGTGTCAGTGTCCTACCACCCGATCAAATTACATCCCTGTAGCTTGAAACATATGAATTTTAAGGTACCACACACTAGGAAGACTCATCAATTAAAAAAGATGTACCATTGATCATCTTACATCGAGCCATGTTCTTTCGATCGAAACAATGATATACTGCAAGGTTTATTAAACGCCGTTACACCATTTGCAGATGATTTGGTCCTCAGGGAGCATACAGCAAAACAACATTTGAAAATGCTTGAAAAACTTCTAAAAATGTTAGGAAAGCACAATTTTAGACAGGTTCTACATAAATGTAATTTCTTTTTTCTGAATTGAACGTTCTTTGATTTGAAGCAACTGGGGAGAATATTTTAATATCTCCAGAACATTGTCAAGAAAATTAAAAACTTTGAAAGACCTACAACAAAGCGCAAACTTAGGTCTTTTCACGGGTTGTACTTGTTCTTTCGAAATCACGTCGATCGATTTAGCGAGAAAATCGAACCCTTTCAAACTATGTTATCCAATGGAAATTTTTTTTCCTGGAATGAAGAAATAGACGTATTATATGAACAACAAAAAATACAATATTTCAAAGACTCCATTTCTAAATCACTTCAATGAAAACCTTGAAATACGTGTCTATACTGATGCATCAAGTATCAAAGTTGGTTAGAATTTTGACAACATACGACTGTAAATTAGAACAAGAAAAGTTGGTGTCTTACTGTTCAAGACAGCTATTTAAATCGGAACACCGAATGAGCACGTGGTCGAAACAATTAGCAGCTCATCTTTATGTTTTGAGACGCTTTAGATCTTGGTGAGACAATTTATTTTGTATACACGCAACCACACCTTGGTGAATCTACAAAATCAGCCTGATAAGGCCGGAAAATTTACACGTGTGCGTCTCTTTATTAGTGATTTTCATTTCGAGGTACCGCACGGCAGCGGTACCCAACCACCGGCCGACATATTCTCCAGACTTGAACAGGCGGCAGACATCGAGAAAGAAACAGGTGACAAAATTGAAAAAATGAAGAAGAACTGGAATTGAAAAATGTTGATAACCGCAAGGCAACAGCGGACGTAATACAAACTTCAGAACAAGATTTAGCTTTTCGTTCTAATTCATTAGACATTAATTACTAACTAATAAATTTATTTCTTATAGAACTCCTAGTTCATCGCCGCAGTAACAAACGTTCGCCACTGGATTATATCCTGATCAATAATAATTAACTACTGTATTCAAAACCATTACGAACCCGAAAGTTAATTAGATAGCACAATAACGATTCTTATTTCTGATATCTGGTGTAGTAAAAAGTAATCCATTATTTTTGCATGATATTGAAGGCTTGACGTACCATAGTTAGAATGGTCCGATTTAGGTCACATATGCGCCGTTTTGTTCGATAACGTGTTGCCATTTGGAAGGTAATATCATGATGCCTCTCTCATAGAAGCCCTTGTCCCTATTGGCAAAAAATTGAGACAGTCGATGTTCACAAGCCTCTTTTGACGAGAATTTTGCACCAGAAAACGTGTTCGCCATGGACAGGAACAGATGGTGATCACTCGGTGCCAGGTCCGGACTATAAGGTGGATGCATAAGAACCTCCCAACTAAGCTCCCGGAGCTTCTGGCGAGTCACTATCGATGTGTGTGGCCTGGCGTTGTCCTGGTGGAACACAATGCCTCTCCTATTGGCCAAAGCTGGGCGCTTCTGGGCGATTGCTGCCTTCAGACGGTCCAATTGTTGACAGTATTGTTCCGAGTTAAGGGTTTTTGCCGTAGGGGAGCAGCTCATAGTAGATAATTCCCTGCCAATTCCACCAAACACACAGCAAAAACTTCCTGGCCGTCAATCCTGGCTTGAGCACCGTTTGCGCCGGCGCACCGCGCTTCGACCACGACCGTTTTCGCGTGAAGTTGTCGTAAGTGATCCACTTTTCATCACCAGTCACCAACCGCTTCAGTAATGGGTCGCTTTTGTTGCGATTCAGCAGCGATTCGCAGATGGAAATTCGGTCCATGAGGTCTTTTGCGTTAACTGGTGTGGCACCCATACATCAAGCTTCTTTGTGTATCCGGCCTTATGCAAATGGTTCCACACGGTTTTTTATGCAATGTTTAGCTCTTGGGCAATCGAAACAGTGCTTACATGACGGTCGGACGCGACAATGTCCATGATCTTATCGACATTTTCGACACTTGGCCTTCCAGTGTGTGGTACATCTTTGACGTCAAAATTACCGGCACGGAATCGACGAAACCAAAATTGCGCGTGATTGGCTGTTACAGTATCAGGACCATAAACACTATTCACATTTGCAGCCGCCTGGCTTGCGTTTTCGCCTTTATCGAAGAAAAACTAAGATATAGCGTATTTTCTCTTTGCTAGTGTTCATTTTGACGCGCGCTCACACAACACTGAGTCAACTCCTCACAACTATCTGAACAGTGTTTGTAGTACGCAATCTCATCGTTTGAACGCCATCTCGTTGAACCCGATCGGATTTATACAACGCGAGCTACAGATCACTGAAGCCATCTATTGGCAAAATAATGGTTTACTTTTTACTACACCAGATATAATAGACACAATCAATGGTGGAGAACCAGTGAAACCTGCTGCCATAAGAGCTACATAACTTTACTGCTTTAAGGAAAATATTATCTATCTTATATAGAAAAGACCACGACACGGAGAAGAGTATCTCCTGTGTATAACACAAACGTTGAGAATAAATATTTGAAGATGTACATTCACATTCCTTATCTGGGCACCTCGGATTGAGAAAAGTTTATAAACTATTACTTACTTCCCGAAAATGAAGCTTTACTTAGGATATCAAATTAAAATTTGTAGACAATTCCAGACACTTAACAAACAACCTCGGAAGCAATGAACGTACGTGTTTCGTGAGCCATAAAGTAAGTAAGGAAAAAAGGAAGTCTAGATTGTCCAAATTTTCTGAATTTTGGAATACAGGAATTTTTTAAATTATCAGACAATCTCTACACCACTATAAAATTGCCTAGGTGCATAGAATTTAACGTATATGCATTGCTTTAATACATAGGAAAATGGTTCTCGTCTGTTTATTGAGACTATCAAATTCTGTGCTTAACTATATGTTGGAGAAATGCAGAAAAAATTTGACTGAGAGAAGAGGAAGGATAGAGAAGATAAATATGTAGGTGTGTAACATATTCATTAATTGCAATATTCTTACAAAATCGATCATCTGCAGAATATCCTAATAAACGCTGACACACACACACACACACACACACA
>JAGDQP010004588.1:30594-48921 GCA_022664845.1 Lepisma saccharinum | reverse complement strand
AAATCTATTCATTTATCTTCCTGTGCCTCCTCCTAGCATGCATCTGCCTATAGCACTTTGTGTGATTTGACTCCTGGATTTTACTCTTTGCTTTCGATGTGAGACAGCAGAAAAGACCAAAAATTGCGTCGCTCTGGTTCCAACTTACAAACGCATTGCGTACCCCAAATCTGACAAAGCAGTGGAGACTACACATTAAAACCATAATTGACAAGGCACTGCTGCATAAGGTACCACAACTTGATTTCCCGACTAATAGGAGTGAATTCTTCAAAGTTGAACTAATAATATAGCTCGAAATAAAACCCATGCTGTTAATACAGTATTCAATAATTTGTATAAAAACTGCATGTCGCTCTGTTTAACCCTCTTAAGGTCCTCGTTTGGAGTTTACACATGAGGCCTTTCGGTCCATTTGGACCCACTATGCATTTTCGTTTTTTTCATGTATGTGCTTAAATGTTGGAGTAATAAACAAATTTTATTCATTTACGTGTTATCATTAAAACATCTTGACTTGTGTGCTAAACCCTTGCACATGTCACTCCTACGAACTTGTACAAATTGTAAGTGAGTAGTTTTATATACACTCATGCACAGGTCGTTAAAAATATTGATTTATGTAATAAACTTTTGTTTATATTTCGTGCTTTGCGTAATTACTTGTTGAAAATATTTAAACTACAGCAAAATATATAATGTTATACAAAATCCGTTTTAGAAAGTAAGAAGTATACATTTTAGCAACTTTTCTGGAAAGAATATCTCCTAGATATCTATATTTTTTATAATTGTGTAAGTTCACATAGTTCTTTTATTTGAAAGTATTTTAGGATAATAAAATATATTTTAATATTTTAAACCTTGTACAAAATTATTTTTCATATAATAAATTATAATTTGAGACTTTAGAATTCTTCGTCTTTGCATATAATAAATCATAATTTGAGACATGAGAATTATTCGAGAATTCTTTTTATAATTGTTTAAGTGGACATATTTTTTTAGTTTCAACTTATTTAGGATAATGAAATATATTTTAATTTATAAACCTTTGTACAAAATTATTTTTCATATAACAAATGATAATTTGAGACATGACATATTTTTATTCTTCGTCCTTTCATTTTAGTCAATGTTGCATAGTCACATATTTGAACACATACATCTATACCACGAATTTATTACAGTGCTTACTTTCTCATGAAATATTTGTGTAAAATTTACCGTCCACTGTAAGTAATACTTGGTACCTACGATTTTATATAATCATTCAACCCTTTTCACACAGGTTGTGCAGGTATAACTCACATGATTCTGGATTGTAAATTTCTGACACTTTGTGCAACGTAATTTGCTCTTGTTGTCTGTCATTACACTCAAATGACATCTTCCTCTTTTTCTTGATATAGTACGAGACAACGAGCTCTGTGACTGTTGCAAACTGTTGGATTCCTTCTGAATTTTCTACACAATGTTATTTGAAGCTGATATTCTTGGTAGTGCAGGTCTTCTTTCAATATGTTGTTTGATCAAGGTATCTTCCAGATTTTCTAAGAAAATTCTTCTTCTATCGAAACAATTCTCTCTCCATGCTGGATTCAGAGACTTGAATAGTACGTACGCGTTAACAGCTGAAATATCTAACATGTTGCAAAACACCACAATTTTCCATCTCTTACAAGAATATGCAGAAATCATTCTATCTAAAGTATCGACAGACCCTTTAGTTGCGTTGTATTTCGTAATTATTTCCGGGTTTTTCTCTTGATAATCACTCACTTTCTTATCATTATGCATTGTACTTTGTAAAATAACACATTTATTTTTCTTTGGAACATAGAAAACTAGAGTTGTATCCTTTGTCAACGCAAATATGTACTCGTATCTCTGCTTATTCTGGGTATTCAGGAGTGCAGATGGTATAGAAGGCTCCCTCAGAACACAAATGCGCGCACACACACACACATACAATAAATCAGAAAGAGTATGTCCAATTGTCCATAGACAGTTGAAATATTAAGGTTTATAATGTAAATGGAAGTATTCGAAACATATCCGCAAAAATATGGAGAGATATGGAGGGGGAAAGTGAAAGTAAGAGCGCCAGAGTAAATAAGAACCTCACTGATCGAATATAGTGTACATATGAGTAAAGAGTGCAAGAATTTTCCGATTTCTAACTATATTTGAAGGACATTACCTTCATTTCCGCCACTGTTATGAATTTCCCATTGTGGGAAATTTCCCGCTAACGTCCAAAATGATAAAAGAGTTTACCAAAGCAAGGCGTGATCATAAACAGGTTCATCTTAGTGAGCTTTGGTCCGAACACAGCATAAGATCTACATAGTAATTTGAATAGATCCAAATGGAAAAAGAGGGACTTAAATGTAAATTTTTATAGCTCTCTAATTTAAACACCTTTTGCGAATATATTAATTCTATATGCGAACATAGTAAAAATAATAATAGTCATTCAGTATGAGAAGCTTAGATGAAATACTTTAGGAATTATTATTGAATATTGAAAATGAAAATGGGTCATAATGGACCCAAGGACCTTAAAAGGGCGAAACATAATGAGATTCTGTTTTCACATTTGGTATGAGGGAATTGAACAATATATGCTGACCCCGATATCAAAGGTCAAACCGTGTATAGATCGTAAACGGCGAGACATATTGTGATTCTGTTTTCTTAGTGATATGTATTTTGTTGTGCTAATGTCAAATTTTAAGTCAGTTTGCTAACTTCGCCCCCCGTGGTCGTAGAATTATGAAACTTATAATGGATTTTATTTTAGTCACGGGAATGTTAAATATGAAAACTGCATGTTTCTACCTGTTGCCGTTTACGAGATATGATGGTTCGAAATTTTTGAACTTTGCTCCTTTGACGCCAGAACTATGAAAACCTCAAATTATGTTATTTTTTTCACGGTAATACCGAATTTGAAAACAACTTATTTCTACCTATTATTGCTTCCAAGATATGACGGTTCGAAGTTTGACATTGTAGACGCAGAATTGAGAAGCTCGCAGCTTATATGTTATTCGGGTCGGTGATGCCGAATGTGAAATTTTCTTCTTCCCTCTACCACCTACCTTTCCGAAATATGGCGGTTCGGTCCCAGAACTATGAAACTCGCAAATTCTATATTATTCGGGTCGGTGATGCTTCCATAATATGGCAGTTCGAATTGAGAAACTCGCAGATTGGGTCGTTGATGTTTACTTTTCCCAAACATAGCAGAGATTACACATGTCTTCCACCTTACTCTACACTGTAACTGAACTACACAAAACCATGGAATGCGTCTATTATTTCGTAGCTGTGGCCAGGCTGAAGGAAAGCGGGGTAATTGTAATAATTAATATATTCACAAGACTCGCAAAACTCATGTAAGGAACTACACATAACAATAATATTTTCTTTGTTCTTTGACGACATACTAAAGGTTCGGCATAGAATTCCATAAATTATATAGAAAATTGAAAAACTCAATGCGCGTGTCGCGTTTTGCCGGAAAATCACAGACCGACGTTGTGTTGGAGAAGGTATTAAATGTAAAATGCCACGCTATTTCCTCAGATTGTACTTTAATGGATGTCCATAATTATTCGTTTGCTAGGAGTATGCGTTGAATGTAAAGGAGGTAGTCCTGCCCCAATATCGGGTGAATATTCAATTACATTCTGAGAACATTGCTCGTTTTCCTGTGCGGGGTTTTAATTTACATGCACTATTATCTCCCTTTCCAAGATTTGGTGGTTATAATTTAGCTTTGTTTGGTTCCCGAACTATGAGAGCCTCAAATTACATTATTAGGGGTCGGTAATGTTTGCTTTTTTCCCAACGTAGTCTAAACTCGTCTGGCACCATGGATTATTGGTGGTGGTTGAGAAGACCTGTAGTGAGTAATTCATCTTGAATGAGTCGTAACTACTCATATATTCACCGGGGCTGCAGCATAAAGTGACTAGCAAAATTATTAGAACCCTGTAGTGTTTGTAAAAAATATGCAATTTATTAGAAAGATAATCTGTTAGAGCCAACAAAAAAAAAAAAAAAAGTCGTCAGTGCCAAAACAAAATAATGTAACCTTCGGATAGCGTAAGAGACGTTTTCCAGCTGCATTTCGATGTTTTCTAATTTGAATGGATAAATAAGACATTCAAAAACTGTTTTTAAGTAGAATTCACCCTAATATCAAATGTTTGTTGCTTTGAATGGTTAAATAAAACATACGAAACGTGTGTGAGACGTCTTCGGACTCATGTTTAGTGAGTGTTTTGAGGATAGTTTGTGCTTTTTGCCATTAAAGTACTACTTCGGAGGGTCATATTTAGCTATAAATAACATGAAAGAGACATTTTTGCATGTAATTCATTTAGAAAATAGTCTTTCAACTGCACTGTGTCGTAGGAAAGAATAAATTCGGGAATATTCTATGAATGTATAGGGTAAAAAAGTGACAAATGTGAATACGTCTCCACGTAAGCAATTTTCTCAGATGAAAGTTGTGAATATTTTTGGTGTTTGAATATATATTGAGAAAAGTGAGATTGTTTAAGTAAAAGCAACCAAAACGGCTTAATTAAAAGCCCGTATTTAGTGAAAGAGACATTATAACATAATCTTTGAGGTGTCATTGAAATTCGAAAATAGTCGCATGATGCCATATTGGCGAAAGCTTGCTTAGATTTTATCGGGGAGGAACTTACACAGGTGTATATTAAATAGGAAATTAAGGTTAATTGATTAAAGATGTCTGTATTTCACGCTTTGCGACCACACGGAGTCAATATTTAAGTATTTGTAGCATGTATTTCAAGGAGAAAAGAATGAATTTACATAATAGTGACATAGATTGAAAAACCTTCAGCATAATTTTAAGTAGAATCTATCCTCAGAATTCAAATTCTGTATACCAGATTCGGTAGAAAGATAAACATTGTTTGAAATACTTTGAATAAAACGAAAGCTAGAAAGGACTAATTTTATCAGGAGAGGGCTACTTGAAAAGCAGTATGACAAAATCTGGTCTATAGGAACACTTGAACTCTTTTGCATCTCATAATTTCATTTATAAGACATGTCTTTCTATTCCTGACTAAAATGCTTTTAAACTAGCTGCAACTCGCTTTTATAATATTTGTGCATGTATAGATAGAGCGAAAGGAAGGTATGACTTTCTCTACAACTACACGGGAACTGCTTGTCGGCTGATGACATTACCTAGGTTTTATTGACATACTTACACATTTCCAAAATCAGCCTGGTCACGAATATGGATAGAGTATGAAAGTCTTCAGAGATAAACTGCAAAAGGTATATTTGAGTTAGCCTGTCCCCTCTCACAGGACCATTCACTAGGTAATAATTGGTTGATTACTGTTACTCCATTCTTCTTTCAATGTTTTTAAATCATTGAAATTATCATGCGTTACCACTTGAACATAATACGGGGACCTTTCTTTTTCGGAGCCATTCAAATTAAAGAAATATACTGTTCTGGCACATAGATTGGACCAATTTTAGGTGCTTTTTAACCTGTTTCTCGATAACACTATGCGCATTATTGCCTTTATTTTGAGAGTGCCCATGTATGAGGAAATTCCCGCACAGTTATTTAAAATAGTGCTTGACTCTTTTCCTGACACTGTTTTGAGGTAATTAAGGACATAGCTTCCAATTTCAATAACAGTCCACGTTCTTGACATTTTTAATCACATATTGTGAAATTATAGCAATTTTGAAATTCGGCCCCTTAGTACTGGCATTACTGTCTGCAAGTCGTATACAGCAACATGGTATATGTAGTTCGCAACTTCTTTATGCTTTGCTACCCCTAGGCTTTTCTCGGAATGGAAAAGGAGATATTAAAAAATGTGGTTCAATATACTTGATGTTACAAATGGTAGGCGGTGTCTCTCGCGGTTTTCCTTTATAATTCCATGCAATTCTGCCAAACTTTTCCCACTATTAATATATTCGCGTTTGGTATGAGCTCTTAAATAATGCCCTTTGTATAAAAATGGTAAACATTCTTGTGCTCTCTTTAATTTTATAATTGACTGTTAGTTGGTGTTCGTGTTATATTTTTCTTCATTAAAGCTGGACCGAATTCGTCTATTATGCCATGAAAAATGTTTTACGCCCTCTAACATTGTTATTATTGACCACAAAATAGAATGTCACATATTTTGCGTGTTTGGATATTGATATTTCCGTTTGAAAATTTCAGTGCTTGCTAAGATACATTCTCTTTATTTTAATAAACTATTATAAATTTGCTTCCAATTTAGTAGGCTGTTAAATATGAATATTCCAAGTTGTTTAACTGCTATATTAAAAGTAGCAGTTGCGAAATAAACAAAAGAAGAACTTCTAGAAGAGTAGGTGACACAACTTAAGGCCACAATGCTAAATTATTTTAATATTAAACGCCCCCGTACAAGCTTGACTATAACCACTCTTAAGTTAGAAAAATAATGTTCCTATAATAATGTGTAATACCAAAAGCAGTGAGTTAAACAGACACAGTTACACTATGTAATAATTGGCTGACGAAGCCAATAAAATGCAGAGAGGCCTAAATTCTAACTTAGTCTGCTACAGGTGAAGGAGGTAACAATAGCTGTTTGTGAGTGTGCTTTTGCATAGGTGGTCGTCGAATGTGTGCTGGCATATTTTGAACAATAAACACCTTGTTTTAGTATAATTTGTAATGAGTGCTTTTACAATATTGCCTTTGCCTCTAACTATGATTGTGTAGACTTAAGCAAGAAAATTACTCTAAAAGTTTAGAAGGCAAAGAAATAAGAACACAAAGTATTAATATAAACAAAATATTGTCCTATTCTTCTATTCTTGTTGCTACAAGGCTTTTTTTATTCGTCCGCACACATATTTTAGAAGTAACACTAAGGAAAAAAACTATTGTAACTTTGAAGACGATATTCGCGAAAATATTGAAACTAAAAATGTAACAGTTGTAAACACCTGTTTCTAATAATAATATTTGCTTTTAAAAAACGTAAAAGCGAATACGTATGCGTTACGTTGTAGCATCTTTGAGAAGAACATTGCACCCGGCACTGAGTCACACTTCCTCTACCATGCTCTTCCTCTGAAAACTAAGTCAATGCAGTTATTTTTAATTTATTATACACAAGCTTGTGACGTGTAACGACAAGAGCTTTTTAAATGCCGCATGTAGGCTCTACGTGTAGTGTGTTTAATAATATTGTTGTTGTTTAGTAGAAAGTGTTTCACTGTTCATGTCGTCTATTATTATTATATTTTTAAAACAAAAAGTGCGTTTCTTTAAATGTTTATAAGTAGGAGCTGTATTTAAGGAGACGGAGAAACTGCAAAATGCGTGTTTATATAGGCCTAATACGGGATTCAAAACCGAGTTCACATTTTATTAATAATTCTCTTGGCATTCCATTTAGTAAAGAATAAAAGACAATTAGAGAATTAAATGTGCACTCAGTTTGCTATTAGCGTGACTCTACAGTATGGAAAATATACGGGATTCAAAATCGAGATCACATTGACTGGTGTATTTGTATACGTATTATCTTTCAAGAAAGTAAATCCCACCTGTTGAAGGCGCTGGAATAGAATTTTCCAACTATGAAAAGTTTTTGCAATGCACATGCACACTTTCAACTACTTGTACTCATATTCTTTGATAGATATGTTTTGTTTGTATATTCCAGAATACTTCTCCTACATAGCGGACATAGTAATAAATTATATTATAGAGGAAAGGCAATCCTATTCGATAATAATAAAACAGAAACATACTCTGTACGTAAACATTATTTGGTAACTGAAATGAGAAAAAACACTTTCACTACATTAACCATGGTGTAGTAGTAAGCGAGTTAGCGTTCCATTCAGAATGGCGTGAGTTCAAATTTCCGTCGTTTGTTTACTTTCTTTTTTAAGCGAATAATACTTGAACACATTTAGAAAATCGCCTTTGTTCTTCACCCGTAACTAACCATTATATTTGTAATTGCAGTGAAATATATTTTTAGTTTTTAAATTAACAGTTTTAAACTCTCTTTAATCTTTAGGAAAATTCAAGTTGGACTTAGTGACTTCTATATTACGGTCAATCATGTATTATTTTTTATTTATGAAACATCAATTTAAGGCAGCAGAAAAAAAAACGATAATACACAGTAACCCAGTCTAACCCGTAACGCATTTACAACGAGGAGCAGAAGCTCACAACTCGTTCTTTGCCTCGCGTCTCCCAAATCAGTTTTGACAATTTGTTACTATATGGCTCTGTCTTAATCATAGATTTGCACTCGTCCGAACTACAAAAGCAATCTAGGTTCGAATTTCTTGAATGGGAGTAGCTTTGAATTATCATTTTTGTATTTCGTTTCAGTGTCATTCCTTTTCGCGTTATAATGTTGAAATTTTTTGCATTTTCATTTCATTTTGTGTATTTTATTTTCATTTCCTGTTGCTATAGGTAAAAATCAGCATTTTGCTTTCCTGCGAATTGGAAATATATGAAACAGGATGCTCTCACGTGTCAAACATATTTCTCAAGTTTTTAACAAATCTTGAGTATTAATCCCGGGAATCAGTTGCGGGACTACATATTAGGAGCAGGAAGCGGAAATTTCTGTTGGGATTGGGCGTAAACTACAGGATTGCTTAATTAAGAAGATAGACTTAAACACAACGTGCACATAATTTATAATATAACATATTTTATTAGAGATTGACACGCCAAAGCAAGATAGTAAGAAATTTTTATTTCGGCAATGCGAACATGAAGGAAAGATATAATGCAATGAAAAATTAACAGGAAATATTTGTAAAACAATTTATTTCTGAAATTTTGAGATATTTATTCTTGATTTAGAAAGAAATTGTTTATAAGAAAATACAAGTTTATAGTTTTAGATCCCCTAAACCGCTTTACTTAAAGACGTCGATTATAGAATTCAAATTCTATTTGAGACCTTCTGGCAACATTGGCTCAAGCTACATGTACTATAAAAAGAGAGCATTAGAAATACAGCGCTTGCCTGTGAAATTTGACCAGATTTCTGATTAAGCCTTAGCATACAAATGTTAGCTTTCTCAAATACAAACTTTACTTAAATAAAAAATAATCTAAAATGATTTTGCAAGTGTTAGAAATATAAAAAATTGTAACAGTATTATCTGCATTTTAGCTTCCTAATCACAATCTAGATAAAGACTTAGAAAGTGATGTTAAATTTCAGCAAGAAATGTTTTATATAACTTGAACGATGGGAAAGAAATTACACGTAAACGAAGGAAAAAAAATCATTTTACACTGCTCATTTATCCTTTGTGTCTATTCCATGTATATAGAAGTCACATTCTTGAATGATATAGTTATAAATGAATTTATGGAAGTTGGGTATTTTTAACATTACGTACTAAACACACAAGTTGATATACAGTAAGTGGTTTGAAGCCAGGGATTCCGTCATCATTTTCAGTTTGTGTGGGAGTGTAAAAAATTGGGAGAGTGTAAGCGGAGATTTGCACGATTCCTACTTATTTTTGGTCAAGAATTTGGGAGGTGACACTCCCACAGCAAGGGAAGTCTGGCGGAATCAGTGTTCGGAGTCTACGTTAAACTGTAGGTCCCGTCCTTGGGATGTCCTCTCTATCCGATTGAAGATATTGAAAACCGCCATCGGTTTACCCTGCCCAGAAACTTTCGCGTCAGCACCTGCCCTCAGGCAGAACACACACAATTATGTTTATTGTAAATTCGCCGCTTTTACCTCTTGCTTTAGCTCCCAGCTTATACCAGGGTGAGTCATATGTTCGTAGCGTTGGGTCGCCCCGCCCACTCAATGCCGGAAAACCATGTACAACGTGTAGAACAGGTGAAGGTGGTGGAGGAAAAAAGCGTGTCACGTGTCTGTCTGATCACAGCGCTAACGGTGTGTGGGAGGAACTACGCATTGAATACACAGTTGGCAGAACAATGGCTGAGGAGAAACTTGTGTGTCGTGTGCTTCTGCGCCATTACTGAAAAAAAAGGATTGAATACAGCAGCAACAGCCAAGAACATTTGTGCCGTAGAAGGTAAAGGTACTGTCCACCCGTCCACAGCTAGAAAGTGGTTTCAACGTTTTCGGTCTGGTGACACCAGTCTCGATGACAAGCCCAAGAGTGGACGCCCTGTGACGACGGATATCGATGCCCTCCTGAACGCCGTTGAAGGAAACCCAGGAACCAGTACCCGTCAGCTGGCAGATGAGGTCCAGAAATTACAAACCAGTATCGTTTGTCATCTGCATCAACTTCGGTTTCGCTCCAGGCAACCGAGAATGGTTCCCCATGATGTGACTCCCGCTCAACCTCAACAACGTGTGACCCTGTGTGATGAACTGCTTCGAAACCAACTGACGACAGGTTTTGGCGGCGGATCATCACGAATGATGAAACGTGGATCTTTCTTCGTTATCCTGACACCGGGAAACAATGGCTTCGACCAGGTACCGAGGCACAGCCAGTGGTTCAAAGAGGGCGGTTTGAAGAGAAGACAATTCTATGTGTGTGGTGGAATTTCGAAGGTCCGATGCACTGGGAGCTCGTTCCACATGGTCGTTCCGTAGGTGGGACATTGTATGATGAACAGCTGCAACGTGTATCCGACATTGTGCGCCGTCGTTATCCAGGACTGGTGAACCGAAAGTGACTGCTCCTCCAATTTGACAACGCTTCATGCCACAGGTCAAGAAGGGTTCGCCAGCACATTGCGGACATGGATGGCGTGGACATTTTACCACACAGCCGCTACAATCCCAACATTGCGCCATCTGATTTTAATCTTTCTCGTTCCATGGCACACTTCCTGCGGGCAGACAATTCCATTCCGTGGATGATGTGAAAACTGGCATTACTGAGTTCTTGGCTTCAAAGCCTGCAGCCTGGTATCGTCAGGGGCTTGTGTCACTGATGGAACGTTGGAGAAGGACCATACAGTGTGATGGGATGTACTTCGCCGAATATTCTATGTGGTACAGGGGGAGGCGGGTGCTGCACATTATCCATGAAAACGCTACGAACATATGACACCCTGGTATACGAGGTGTGTTCAAAAAGTATTGAACCTTTAGTTGGCAAAAATACATTTATTGATTTGAAAATCCGAAACACTTATCTCCTTCAAAGTAGTCTCTTGGTAATGCACACAATTCTCCCAGCGCTCCCGCCATTGTTGGAAACACGTCTGGAACTCAGTTTTTGGAATGGTGAGCAACCGTTCCGTCGCATTCCGCATGATGTCTTCCAGTGTTCGATTTGTAGCGGTGGTTGGTTGGGATTATCCCCCTCTCGGCAAAAAGTTTCGGGTACTTTTTACAGATAACTTCTAACCTGGGATATGGACGATCCCAAAATACCGTATAATACATATTTCACTAATTCTACCCCCTCTCTGGAAATTACCTAAATCGAACACTGATGTCTTCTCTTGACTCAAATCGGGTCCCTTTGAGCGGCATTTTCAGCTTGGAAAACAGCCAAAAGTCACACGGAGCCATGTCGGGTGAGTAGGGAGCCTAACGAACCACAAGAATGCTGTGTTTGGCAAGGAAAGCCTGAATCAAATGCGCAGAATGGGCCGGTGCGTTATCATGATGTTGTTGCCAAGTTTTCGCTGGCCGCAGATCTCGTCGTTTGCGCCGCACAGAATCACGAAGGCGGCGAATGCCCTCCTATTAGCACTCCTTTGGGGTGGTTTGGCCTTGTGGGGCGTACTCATGATGTACCACACCACGGGAGTCAAAGAAAACGGTCAACATGACCTTGATCTTGCTGCGGACCTGCCATGCTTTCTTTGGTCTCGGGGATCACTGGTGTTGCCACTGTGACGACTGCATCTTGGTTTCTAGGTCGTACCCATACACCCATGTTTCATCACCTGTGATCATGGTGTTCAGAAAGTTGGAGGTCACTGTTTTCATTGTCCAGCATGCCCTGTGCGATTTACAGACGCCATTGTTTCTGATCCATTGTTAGCAGCCTCGGTACAAATTTCGCGGAAACACTCCTCATACAAAAATCCTCGTGCAAAATTGAATGTACCGATCCGCTGCTTACCCTTGTTTCGTTCGCAATTTCTCGGACGGTGATACGACGGTCCTGCAAGACCAGAGTCCGCACTTGCCCAATGACATTGTCATTCCGGCTTGTTATGGGCCTACCTGAACGTGATTCACTGTCCACTGATATGCGGCCATCTTTGAAGCGATTGTACTACTCCTTTGTGCGTGAGGTGCCCATGGCGTCGTCCCCGAAAGCCTGTTGAATTTTGCTAATGGTTTCCGCTTGGGTATCGCCAAGCTTTTGGCAAAATTTGATGCAATATCTCTGCTCAAGTTTTTCTGTAATTTTACAAACACTGAAATCCGACCGAACGCTCATTACACGTCTTCACTCGTTGGCCGACTGCCAGCAACTGACGCTTTCTACGGGCGGGAAAAAAATCACGACTGCGCATAAGTGTCCACTCTACATCTACACTGAAGAAAGTATCCCGCGCTTCAATGGTTTACGCGGGAAAAATAATGTTCAATACTTTTTGAATACTCCTCGTATATATAATTCACAGCCATATTTAATTCACTACTGGATGATGGCTCCTCCGTAGGAAAGAGTTTCTCTGCTGCTCCCATGCTGACCAGACATGTCGGGAGAGGAGAACCGAAGCTCTCAACTGTGATTGCTACTGTCATTTATTCACAGCACTCCACAATTGAATCACGATGCTGGATGGGCACCGTTCCAGACCCTCTTGGTTTTGGAAAAAAAATCCTTGGCAGAGTCGGGAATCGAACTCGGGACCCCACGATCAGCAATCGGAGTGTGTGTTTGTGAGTGTGAAAAATACGTGTGAGAAAGAAGTTTAAAGTGCCGTATAGAGTCCAGTGATCGAGTTATGCAATTTATAGAGAGGGAAAAGAATATTTCAAACACGTTAGAATGCCGTATTTGACATCTTTGGCTAGGGGGAGATTTCGGAACGCAGAGCTAAGGATGATATTTCCAGAGAGGGAAAAATCCCAACTATTCGCTCTACAATTCGAACAGTAAACAGCACTATAATATAAAAATTGGATAATTTTATAACACCTAAAGTCTAGGTAGCTCTCAATTCAACTATAATAAAACGCGTGACTCTAAAGAAACATCGTATTCGCCTGTAACATGCTATTAACGATATTTATACAATGTGAGTCATTAATTTGAGATTACGCCTGTAGAATTTTACACCATATCAGAGCCACTTTATATTTTACAAATCTACTTAAGATTGTGTAGATATTTGATAACTGAATAATTTTCTTTAAATTTTCTATGGTTTTGAAAAGCAAGTTTACTTGATTTTTTTTATCTTTATTTTATTTTAAAAGTCTTGGGCTACATCTTTCGCTCATTGCATTTTTTAAAAATAGAAACGTTTCGGGTTATGGTCATCTTGGTTTTCAGAATTCACTTTTTAAAAACAAAGTAGTTGACATACATGCAACCAGATCCCGTGGGAACATCGATTAGACACGTAACATTATCCTTTTAATCAGTATTTGCATTTTGCAAGTTTCATACGAAATGCAAGCGGATCACAAGCTACAAAATGCAGGTTGCAGGAAACATTTGGGGGGCTCCAGATATTTTACCTCTTACTTTACACAGCTCCTGTGACTGAGTGGTTGGTAAAGATCGCTGCCTTATAATTGAGGGATACTGGGCAGCAGTTTCCTTAAAATAAATTTACAAAGGGCTCGGAACAGAAGAGTTATAAATATTGAACAAATGTTTCGGAACAAATCTAACTATTTAATAAAGGAGACACGCGAGCCCCTCCAGCACACCCCTGATCACGGGTTCAATTCTTGCTGGCGATACAAGTGGTTCGGGGTCCACATTAAACTGTAGCTTCTATTCTTAGGACCTTATCTGCATCCAATGGAAGGCAATTGCAAACCACCCTCGTTTTACCTTACCCCAGTCCTTCGCGTCAGGACCTGCATTTGGGCAGAGCACAGATCATAATGAGGTTAAATACACATAAATTATTTCCATGAGGCGAAGGGAATTTTACGGAGGGGGGGGGGGTCAAGATCCCATAGCGTCTTCCTGACTTCTTCATATATAGAAATGTTGTTCGTAGTTTGGTTTTCAACAACTTCTTAAATATTTCAGCAGAATTTCGGTTTCAAAGATAAGGAAATTTTGCTTTCGCTCCATACTAAAATTTCACACGTGAAAACATCCATCAGCTTCGAAAGCAAAAGAAACATCACATGCATGTTCCAGCCAATGGGCTACAGTATATTATACATTTCAATGCATTGCCTAAAGAAGGAGTGTTTCGAATTTGAAACATAGAATCTAATGTTGCCCTTTGGTTAGTTATTTTGACTTCACAAAATTCCACTTAAAGGATACTGTGTTGCTGTCTAAAGATAAATCCTAAAATATAATTATTAGACCAAATCATTATTGCCCATGAAACTTTCTGAAAACCTAATGATCCAATAAAAAATACTGTCCCGACGAAACCCGGTAGAGGGAGAGCAAAAATGCACCCTGAGCGGGAGAACAAAAATTTTCAGTATGCACCCGTAGCAGTGAATCAGCCAGACCCTCTTCCTGTGGAGGTGTCACCTCCAAATCCTCGAGAACGCCCACCAACTTTAAAAAATTCTGTCGAAAGTCGATAGAAACCGTGCAAAATTTCACTTAAACCCTCCCAATTTTGACTTTAACCCCCTCAAACTGAGCATCCTAGCGGAATCCCCAAACTTGAGTAGGAAACTCTGGCTATGAGCCTGAGTGACTGGACCACAAGGACATGTTACCTGTGTGTTTATTTTTCTTTTCTGTATCTACATTTCACATCAAGTATTCAGATTTTCCGCACCTGAATCCGCGACAACGAATCGGAAAGTCATATTGGGCATCCTGAAACAAAGTACTTTCAGGAACTCGAATTTACTGTAAGTTACTTTACTTTTAACAAGTAATATAAAATTTCCATACAAACGATTAAGTAGGCCCTAGAGTGTAATTAACAGTTATTTTAGCGCAAAACATTGTAATTTTTAATTAAATTATTCCCTCCTGTCATTCATTTAGATTTTCTGGGATTATTTGGTGAAATCCGGGATAAATCCAACTTCCGGATGAACCCTAAAAAGACAAGACAAAGTGTTAAATCTCGTGACTGTTCAGGAAAATATGGAACGCTTGGTCACGTTAATTTCGCAAAATACGTAAATAGATTGAATTCAACTTTAATGTATTAAAAGCATTTAAGAAGCAAAATATTATATAATAACTATCACATTCAAATTCCTTTTACCTTTAGTGAAAGGAAAAATATCTGTCTCCTGGCCAGGGTTCGAACAACCGCAACTTAAATATAAACTGCTTCAGAACAACACGCCTTAACAAATTACGCCACGAAGCCAATAACGAAAGAGCCCACACCAAGTCCTGATATAGCATTGTAAATTGAACCAAACCCTGGCATTAATTTTAATAATTTATTTACTTAAAATATGGTTTTCGATGATAAAACTTATTGAACTGTAGCGGCGTGCAAAAGTATATATGCATTCTATTATTACGCATTTGTATATTTTACTTTCTTTCCCTTTGTTTTCTCTTTTCAAACTTCTGTGTAACAACATCACTATCGTACTGTTAAATAATTAATCACAGAAATTCGGATGATTAAAGTTAACGGGAGCTTTAACAGACCGTTAGTGTTAACCGATGTTGGAGAAACAGTAATTTCTCTTAATCAAACTTTAAATGCGCTTAACGGATTATTATCTTTTTTTTAACAGCGTTGGTGAAACCGGCCGTTACAGTTGTAAAGTACTAGCTACAAGTCCACGGACTAGTATTACAAGTGAATGTGACTAGTATTACTAATGATTCTGTTTGTCGAAATAACAGTGTAGTCGTCTACACTTGTAACCCACAAGTAAATGTCCACAAGTATCTGCAGACTTGTAGCGTATGTCGATGGATCGTTACAAGCCAAGATTTACATTTTGCAGGAAAAGTATAATTGATAAGAGAATTTGGAAACGGAATTACGTGCATACATTTTTCAAAAGGATTCTAATTTAAAAAATACATTAATATGATATGGTTCAACATCACTCTAAAATGTAATGTCTTTCCACCATAAATATTCATCCGATAACTGTGATGCTGTAGTCAAGACAAATGCACTTATTTAAAATTTATTATTATTATTATTATTATTATTATTATTATTATTATTATAGTATGAATAAAACTTGTTTGTATTTTTTCTGAGTTTGTACCATTTTCAAGTAATTTTGATACTAAGTTTTTTGAGAGGTTGTCTTCAGGATCTAAAATCTGAAATCAAATCGCTAATAATTTCTAGAATATGACATTTCTGGAATAGAATAATTGTTTTCAGTTAATTTGAATCTGATTTTTTTTGTAATTAGTTACTAAACCTTATATTCAAAGTATGCGTCTGAAATATTTAACTGTAGCATGTCTTGATTAGCGTAAAAGTGCATGTAGGTATTAGTTTGTTTCAAAATATACAATTCATTATCTTATTTGAAATAAATTTGTATCAAAAAGTAACTTTTCATTTAAATTGTAGACGATTCCATTTTACTCAATTTTCCAACATATTAATGTCTTTCTTGTGTTTCTCATTTTTAATATAATACTCTTTTTCTTGTGTTGCTTCTAAACAGAATAAAGAGAAGACAATTAGGTTATATTTGTTTTTAGAAGTAGAGCAGAAACTTGTTTTTGTTTTAACTTTGGTTGGCTAGCAATTTAGATATGTAATTCTTCATGACTATCCTAAGCTGACTCGTCTTTTCGTTTATCATCGTGCGAATACGATTTTACTTCACTATACTTTTGAGTTGAAAAGCGTTAATCATTTTACGAAGATATACATTTTACACGAATTGGGGTCCTGCAAATCTAAGCCCGCACCAGCCCCGACCTGGACGCGCGACTCCTACCTAGTTAAACTACTTTTGGCCTTCAGTTCACATGCTTACTTCAGCCCGCCCCTGTCCGTAGGTTCCTGTCAACCCATACCCGCAGCGATTACGTAAACCAGGAATTTTGTCTGTATATGTCTGTGTGTATGTTAGTAATACAAATCACTAGCGTCTGAGGGAAACCCGTTTCCAATGCTTTTTCCACTCTCGCGTCGGCAAGGAACTTCCTGAAGGAGCACCGAAGAGCATACATTTCACAACTCACTGTTTGGCCCGGTACTCGACGTATTGGGAAGCTGGTCGAGAGGTCCCGGTATCGAACCCAAGCGTCGCTATTTTTACATATTTTTTTTTTCAAGAAAATTAACTTGTTTCTTTTTTATGTATATACGAATTAGTAAATTTAATAGAAGTAGTGACCAAAGGCAGTTGGAAGTTAGGGAAGTCAGGTTCGGTGTTTTTTTATTTATTGCACACACGACTTGTACAGAGACATTGTTTCTACGCGCGCTCGCCCTAGACGCATGTATCCAAATCTACATACGTCCCTCGATTTCCACAAAATTTTATTTTTTGACTTCCAGCAAAAGATTCTACCTTCACTGCTAAGTTGTCACATCAGCGAACTATAATTTCACTATGTATCGCCAGCACATATATTTTACACAACGCTAAACTCGCGAATCATTCTGTGGAGATAAAGCTCATGTTCCATTTTCCCTTTCTTTTCCAAAATAAAGAATAGTGCCTGCATACATACAATTTAATTTAAATTGAATTTTGAATTTAGTTTTAAGACCTTTTAGGCAACTTTCGCTCAGGCCGGATGCGTGATGATAAGATTAATTATTTTAATGAAGAAAGTGGGAGAAAACGGGAGAACACTCAGAAAACGCACGCACATGCATGGTCAGATTTATGGAGAGCATTACCGCTCAATCATTTCTGAATTACTTTAAATGTTCCATTCTAAAGGATAGCTTTGCAATTTGTCATCCATAAAGTAAAATGTATTGCGCCCCACGGTAGTATATCTTCTAAATCAACCCATGCGCACAAGGTGTTTGTCTACCACAAAGCATACATGGCATGATTTGGGATCGATCCACCTCAGTGTTCCTGAAACTTCTTCATGCCGCAACCCCCTTGTACGGTGCCTTCTACCCGGCGATCCCCAGAAGTAATTTTCTTCTTTATATTAAGCAAATTTATTTAACGTTGTATTAAATAGCCTCCTGAAGGCTTCAACACACACACACATACACACACACAC
>JAGDQP010004588.1:0-30194 GCA_022664845.1 Lepisma saccharinum | reverse complement strand
TCAAAAGTGAACCTTGCTTATGGAAAAAGGAATGTTAATTGAGAAGACCACTTTTCCTTGTCTAATTTTGTTAATTAGTACCAAGAAATTAAGTCAGACACCGATTTATGTTTATAAAATATTGTAGCATCTCTCGATCTCGATATACTTCACTCTTCAGTTTGGACCACCATAGGGGTTACAATTTTGTTTTGTAAAATTGTTTTCTCAGTGTAAAAAGGGATTTTTATGAACAATTGTAGCAAATTTCATGGAAATATCTGGAACACTTTCGCTTTTACTGGTCTGTTTTCAGTTACACGAATTAATAAAGGTAAAGGTAAAGCTATCCCCTCTGCGATACACACGCGCCGTGAACAGCACATGGGAGATGTGGAGGTATCGCTCCACATCTCGACCTACTGTACGAAGTGAGGTGGAGTGGTCAGCCCCACGCTCGACCGCCTTTACCTTCCCAAAATGCCCAGGAATACCAAGAACACTCTGGTACTCAGTTTGATAGGAGGCTGAGTGCACCGCAGAGCGCCAGACATGGGAAGGATAGGTGCCTAAATTGTCACTGAAAATATATCACAAAAATTGAACAGGATATTTTGAAACTGGTTAAATCAAAATAGGCTCAGATTGCGCGCTATTATGTTTACAATACAAACTGTCAAGAGTATAAATTTGTGTTACGCTCAAGTTGTCATATTGCACGAAGTGTATTAGAACTTTTAATTGAAGTTTTAACTTCTAGATTTGCTAATTACAATTTTCTTTTTGTTAAGTTAGATTCGTTCAGGCTGGTTTATGTTAAAATAAAGACAATAAATGGTCGTATCTTAATGTGGCAATACTTACGCTAAACTGGATTTGTTTCTAAAACTGCCATAATATATTCATTTCATAATTCGACTTAACAAGAAGGACAGGCATACGCATGTGTTTACTTACCACACAATACATACAGACAAAATGTAACACATATACTCAATGTTACATTTTCCTCACATTTGAACTTGTTATTCATAGCTGTTGAATTCGTTTGCAAAATGGAGTAGGGGAAACGCGCTGGACATTTCAGTACGGAAGCAAACCAACATGAGTTCAAAGCCTGTTCAAGCTAAAGATTTTTTACAAAGCAAACGTGAATAATCTAATCATCACTTCTCATACAAAACGGAGAATATTTCCGACTGTGGAGTGAATCACCTGAGTCACTATAGAGAGAAAGACGATTTACGAATGTTGGTTTGGAAAGTTCAAATCAAATCTCAGGGTGTTACCAGGACAGTTAAGAACACCTCATTGATCAGAAGTATCCACTTTTCGTGGTATTATTCTTAGAAAGAAGCACTATAACATTTGTTAAGCACGTTTTGGTTAGAGACAGCTGTTGAGTATCGCTAGTGCGCTGGACTTCAAATTTGAAAACCCGGTTTCGATTCCCCACCAGCCAGTTTCTTTTTCCCATACACTGAAGTATTCAAACAGAGATTTATCTCCGGGTTGTGGAGAACTTACGAAGCATCACTGGTCAGAATCCGAGTAAACAGTCTTTGTCGTGTTTAGCATAATGATAATGTAGTTTTCATGTTTTTCATTGGTCTTTCTCTCATTCTCTCTTTCTTGATGTATTGTTATCGTGTCTTCGCTGCGTCTTTCTCTTCTTCTTTCTATCTACTTATCTTTATTTTTCTCTTACTCTACACACACTCCCTCTTTTTGTGCGTGTTCCAGAGGCAATTCCGGACAACTTTCGATGACCCGGTGATAAGGCCTGACCCAAATATATGACCCGGTAACCCGATTGACCCGGTCTGGAAAATCTATTTAATTGGAAATTTCGGCGTCGTATTTTTCGTGTTCTCGGGGTAACATCTCCGGTCCTGGTCACCACTCAAAGAGACACTGTTCAAACGCAATGAAATAATTAAAATCTCTCCATTCTACGGGTTATCAGATATAAATCGAATCAGCGGGTCAGCATGGGTTCGAATTTTACACCCGACGAAATAGCACAAAACTTGACCAGCATCTCCCGACAGCCGGTGACCCGTTTCAGCTCTGACGTGTTCGTTCCATCTGTGCGAATTGTTATACACGCAAGTTCATTAGTATTGTAATTATTAGAACGTTATATTCGCAATAGGTGGAATATAGAGTGGCATGCCCAGATGTGATACATTTTTAGCGATTAGTAGAAATTGGTTCCCTTTTTAGGCTATTTCAAGAGAATAAATCTTTTTATATTAGTTCGGCACAAAATTGGTTTCCATCATCTAATTTATCAACATACTATTACACGTGTTTCCTTTTCTTTTACGTTTGCAATGTGGAATATGTCAGGTTTACTATGCCTATAGGAACATGCTAATTTTGCTTTTGAACATTTGTAACTTTTCATTTTGATACAGTTTGCATATGCAATCTTGGCTCCTTTTAATAGAAATTAAGCAGAAAAATTATCATTCACTCATTTTCTTTTTAGTTCAATTTACATTAGTAAAATGGTTAGTTGTTATGACCTACGGTATCTACTGGGTTTGTTACAAACATTGATTGCGCCAGATCCCGGACCCTGTAGGGGGTGTCATCCCAAATCCTCGAGACTACCCTCAACTTTAACATATTGCGAACAAAAGTTAATAGCAACTGTGCAAAACTCTACGTCCACCCTCCCAATTTTGACTTTACGCCCCCCAATCTGAAAATCCTGTCAGAATTCCTGATTTCAAAGTATTCTGAAACAGTATATTTAATAAGTCCCACCGATTGCAAACTAACCCCGCGCAAACAAATAATGTGTGTTACACTTTTGACATTTTCCTAGATATCTCAAAACACATCTCCTAGACACATATGTGTCTCAAAACTCAGGAGTTTCACTGGAAATCATGAGTATTTAATCTGACCACCAAGTATGGTCTCTATTTTGAAAGTGACTTAATGAATTTTTGAAGCGCCCTTTATATATTCGAATAACCCTAAAAAAAATATAAAATCCAAAAGTCACTTCTCTCTTGCTGTTAGATTTGATTTGTGCGAACTGAACTTTATACCGTGGGAACTGAACTTAATACTTTTTACTACGTTTAAATTCTTTATTTTTATACGTACTTCTTCATCTTCTTCTCTCTCCCCTTTTCTCTCTCTCTCTCTCTCATTTCTCTGCCTCTGTCTAACAGATATCCATCGGTTTCAATGTTTCATTGTATTTTTCAATTTCTCCCTCCATCAATTATATTGATTCGTCTCGCTTTCATTCTTTCATTTTATCGATACTAACACATGTCTATTATGAAAAAAAAAAACGTACTCATGATGTTTGCCGATTTTAGTATGGGCGAGACGAAGGAAGGAGAAAGAGGGGGTCTATTTACCAGTCACGATTATGGGAGAAGAAAGTGCCATTTTGGTTGCCTAGCTGCACGGCGTTCGCTGTCGCAATTTTTTTGATGCGAAGTGTACCATCCCGGTACTTTCCTGGAGTGCCTGAGGAAAACACTGGGAAAACCTAAGTCAGGACAGTCAGCCACTGGTACCGAACCGAGGACCTCCCGAATACGAAACCAACGTTCTACCACGTAAGGTACAGAGCTCAGAAGAAAGCATAATCGTTTCGATATTTATCACATGCACGCACACACAATATCATAGGCACGCACACACAAAATAACGTAAATAACAACATAATATCAGAAATTGTAAAGGATAAATATCGTGCATCGTGCCCTATTTTTAAGAACTGTTAGAAACAGACCTTTTCTCTTGTCTTTCATGCATAACGTTAGTTCAATGGAATTCATTAAGAAAGAAATAAGAAAAAAACATAGGTTTTAAAGTTCATTTTTGTTTCGCCATGTTCGGTAAGGATCTTTTCTATTGGAAATTTGAATTAAACTTTTCAGTACACTTCAACTAGTGACCCACCTAAAATAAAAATGGTGTTAGGTTTCATGTTTTGGTGTTTGAAATGCGACTTGCTTAAGTTTTTTATTATTTGCTACATACTACAAGAAATCATTAATATCTTTCCTGGACCCAGGACATGTGATAATGTTTTCTGTTAAAGAAAAGAAAATTCCAACCCTTGCTCGCTCACTCACACACTCTCAGAATCACACACCGCACACTCTACGTCAGTTGGGTGGCCTATGTTATAGGCTTAGAGAAAAATCGTGTATAATAAAGTCATGTAAAGATTATATTGGCCATGATATGAATTATTATTCCAAAAGAGCGCGAAACTGCTATCGCTACCTAATTATCAAACTTTATTTTCACATTCGGATTTCGTTCCTGCTCTGAAAACTGCTACCAAAGGTTAAAATGAAGAGAAACAAACTCGGAATTAGGAGAAAGTTACTGAACACACTACAGAAGTTTGAATAACTTTCTTCTTGTTTCTTTGTTTAATTCACTTTACAATGAGCTGAAGTAGATCTCCTTTCAGTTGGCAAATCCTTCAAAAGTAAATTCTTGTCTGGGCCTGAGAGTCAACCGACAACTTGTTACGCAAACTTCTGTTTGCTCATATGTTCCTGCATGGTTCACTTCTTGCACAACTTAACTATTTCTGAGTATACACGAGAGATTCTGAGAAATCAGGAACGTTAAGTTTTTAGAAACTAAAAATATAGAAAGCCAAATTTCAATTAAAAATTAAAAAAAAGAGCATAATTTAGAAGACCGTGAAAACTTCGCCGTTATTTGACAAATGTTGACTTATACCTTCTGTGGTAAATTGTTTCTCTAATAACTTCAGTAGTAATAATTATATGGCTCGTTTAAAGGAATATCATATTGAGCATCATATTTCAAGTATTAATGTAAATTTTCCTAAGAAGTACTTTACAGAATACATGTTATGAAAGCTCTATATTCAATGATATAGAACTTTGTCAAGGCATGATACTATGGTATTGTACAGTGTGCGAAGGAAGTTCCTGAAACGCAAAGTAGCGAAGATAGGTAACACATCATACAGGAAAGTTTGCGCTTAATCAGTTCTGGAGAGCAAATGAATAAAGTTTTCTCCCCCATCCTTGATGGAGATTTCGCTAAAGCAGGGATTGGAAGAACCTTTACATAGAGAGACACACGCCCCCCCGGTGCTTAAACTTCCTTCTTCGTCCAAAAGCGCGAGCTCAATTACAAAGCAACATCAGTAAGTATTAATAAGCATTACACCCACTAAATTTAAAAAAAATTAAAAATGCACACTCTAATAAAGAGAGAAATAACACAATGTAACTTTAAATTGCGTTTATAAAGACAAACATTCTAGTTAAGTTTCGAACTGGAACGATCATTCAATACTGGCAAAATATACAGTAATTGTGCCAATATATCAAATGTACTATGTGGCATAATGCGTGGAAATGAGAGCTTCAGACTAGAATCTGACTTCCTCGGTTCAAGTCTCTTCATATGACCATTCACTTTTGCAAACTTTCATTTTGAATAAAACAGATGAAAAATGTGAATTTCACAGATATATTTTAAATTGCATTCCAACACTTGAATAACAGGACGAGCTCAAAGAAATACGTTACGCTGCCAATTTTAACACTAAAATCTACGTAAGGGATGTAATTAACGAAATCAAGTGAACATGTAAGTTAATACGGCCAGCTGTCGAGTTCAAGACGGCAATTACACAAGACAACGTTTAAAACATTTTTCCGCAAGATGAAGAAATTTTTCTATTCTTCACTAATTTGGGGGTGCTGATTTCGAATTTGCCAATAGAATGTTTGTCGCACGTGAATGTTTTGTGACATAACGTCTTTACTTTTTCGTATATAAAACAAAATTGCATGTTCATATTGTCTTGATTTTATGAATATTTATTTACACACTATAGATCATAAACAGTGATTTCGCCACGCACACCCCTGTGTCATACAACTCGAAAATCGACAGCTGATCGAAAATCGATAGAAATCATGCAAAACCCAATGTTAACTTTACACCCCCCAAACTGAAAATCCTGGCGTCATCCCTAATCATAACACAGACTATCAAGCACAGAAATACAGTGATCAAAATTCCTTTACAAGAGCAAATGAAACTTAATTTGAGGTTATGAAGCAATGATTACTTTAGAACTTTGACTTCTAATCGTGAGGTCGTGGATTCAAATCCGGTTCTAGAAAATTAATTTTTATAATGATATATTCCTCAAAGCATTTATAATTACATAAAATAATAATAATCAGTTCTATATGTATCCATACAAGCATTTTAGGACATAAGTACTTATGTTTAAAATATAACATCAGAGGAGTGGTGGGTGTTGACAGAACATCAGTATGTTATATGTGAACGTTAAATACAAATTAAGTAAATGTTGTTACATCCAAAGTGGGGCCAAAGTACCATAGAGCAAATTCACTATCCCTGAAGCTCATGATCCCCACGAACGATGAGTCACTTAGATACTAAACTGTTCTTCAGTAAAGAAGACAGAAGTTTTTTCCATGTGTTTGAAATGTTTTTTTTCTCTCTCTCTTGCTGGCAAATTCTATACTTTTGTTATCTGATGAAGAGAAGTTATTATTGTCTTATTAACTACTAGGAAAAGTACTTGATTTGACCAGGGCTCGAACGCACAGTCGTGTAGCATTTGTTTAGAAAGCTAAGGTTTTAACCATGAGCTACTTTTACAGCTAGAGAAATGTTGCCAAGATTGTCTTATTAGTAGCAGATTGAGTCATGTTAAGTTGACTATTTTATACATTAGTGATTTTCGGTAAGGAATATTAAATTACTTTTTTTATTTTAGTAATAGTAAAACAATCTTACTGTTTGGTAAGGAATGAGACTCATTTCCATCTACGCAGTTGTTTTCGAACAGAACAATATTGTGTCTATGTTTTTCCAAATTTAAATCTGCATTGTATATTTTATACGTGTAAAAGCATATAACAATTCACTTTGTTAAAACACCTTTTCTTATTGATGAAAATTTCTTTATGAAAATTATTATTAGAATGAAATGTTACTTCATACTTTATGCCATACTTTATGCCAGAAACTGAAACATACGTAATTGGGTTATTCCACGACAAATAATTCAATTTTAGAAAAACGATTGTTATATCAACATTTTAGTTCGTATGTGTGTTCTTAAATACCTGAAGATATCAGAACCACTTTTGAAAGACATGTTATGCCCTTATTTCTCGCGGGGCGAATATATTTCCAAAATGACATGTAGCATTTTTTACTCCCGTAGACATGTACGGGAACCTGAATATCTGAAAAACCAGAAGAGCTAGAGAAAGCTTAATCAAACACCGTTGTGTAGTTCTTGAAGTGTACATTGAACATACGGAATCACATTTTCCGAAAATTAATTTCTTTATTCCAGCAATTAGACTGAAAAATAAGTAACAAATTGTGTAAAATTTGATTTTTAACAATTTTTGGGAGGTTCTCTCTTCCAATACTCTTCAAGGAATTGAATAAAATTCTACAAAATTTTGTAATATTTAGACCTACCAATCGAGTGTATGCATGCAAAATATCATGCTCCTGAATCACACTCCTTCTCTTCTACGAGGGTTCAAACATGGTCATTTGCGAAAAATGCCGGATTTTCGGCTTAAATGTCCGAAAACCGTTCGTCAATAAGATACTTCCAGAAGTCTGAAATGGAATGTAGTAAGTAACACAGACACTATATTCATTACAGAATTACTTTAAGCCCGCAGTTGTGTAGGTTTGTTCTTCATTACACAGAAATGCTCGAAAATAAATCTTCATAGCAAATACAATTACAATAAAACTCCTAGTTTTCCACCAGGATTACTGTCACTTTGTCTAGATTCAGAGGATCATCAAAATATCGTGATTGCACTATTATTATCACCTGAAACTCGATGTTTCCCAGTATACATGAATTAGAAATTTTAAGTTTTTATTTCGCCGTGTATTAGTAACGTGAAATATCACTATATTTGTTGTGGTAATAATAATGTTATGCAATATTTATTAATGTTCTACGAACAACATGGTGCCAATACAGCCTAAATCATACAACATACATATAGATATACAGATAGCAGATAGATATACAGCTAAACAAGAAGGTGTTAAATATTGAAGTTTGATAGCAATAAAAATATTTTACGTAATGTTTGTTGATTAAACGTTTAAACAAACATAATCTTTATCAGAATCAGTTAATAATTTATGATGCCTTGTTATGTACAAAGGAAACACTAATTCAAAATGTTCACTCAATGTTCTAAATTTTAATTTTATTTATAACGATTAGCCCGGGATAGAGGATGGGAAAGAATTTGGGAAGCTATTGGCTAGGGTCTGTGCTGTAGGTGCCATCGCAGCATTTGCCTGGCGTGACTGAGAAAAACGCGGAATAACCTCAATCAGCCCTGGGATTGAACCCACGGCCTCTCGAATGTTACGCTAATGCTCTACCTGTAACCTAGGGCGGAACGGTCAATATTCTAAAAAATCCATACTAAAAATAATACGTCAGTACTCCTAATCTTTTGAGAATAAGGGAATTTGAATTTATACTAAAATATCCTGAACAGGCAATACTACTACTAATAATAATACTCTCTCAATATAAAACAGAAGTCCTGACTGACTGACATATAAACGCTCAGGCCACACTGTCTAAGCTCGATATTTGAAATGTATGTATAATCTGGCTTTAACTAATTTATTTCACTGATGTTCGATAAGGTAGCAAAAAAGTGCATATTGCGAAAGTAGAAATGGAAAAAGTAATTTCTTTTTTTAAAAAAAGGTCGGTGGCCTGTGGTGGGATCGAACCCGATAATAACTCGCCAGCGCTTTATCCACTAGACCGTACAACCAGATATTCGAAAACGTCTTCCAAGTAGAGTGACGCTGCAGGCAACGGCTAGTACTATCAATAAATTATAAGTTCCTGACCCCACATAAGGCACTTTTGCTTTTAACAAATGTAAAGAACGTTTCCCCATTTCATCTTTCTATATTCTAATCTACCGGCAGAATTCTTTTGCAAAGGAATGCCGATATTTGAGTTACATAAATTCTAGACTAAAACGGTCGGAAAAGTACGGACCCCAACCTTTTCCCGACCACCAGGAAGTGGCTGGTTAGTCGCTTATTTTCCGACCATCAATAATAAAGGGGGCTCGCTCTTCTCTCGACTATCATGAAATGAACTGGGAACATTATTTTCCCGAGCTAAGGCAATGGGCGGGTGCCCAACCTTTTCCCATCAAATGCTGGGGGATGGTCGGAGTTTCGCCTCTATGCCGGCAAGTCAGATACCGACAGCTACCCGGAAATGGCCCGATGATCAAACGCCACTTGTGACTGCACGTCGACCTTCCCCCACCTACTTCCCGACTACTAGTTTGGGCTCTGCCTATCCTCGATGCCGCCCCGACCAAAAACCCCGAAGATTTGTCGTCTTTGACGACATTTAGCTTCTTTGGTCAGTGCAAGTTGAGTTTCTCCGCCGTCGTAATATGCAAATGCAAATGTAGTATCTTCAAAGAGACCACATTTTTTTTTCTTCTGTGAAACAGTCGAATCTGAGGCTGTGAAATTTGTTATGTTTAAACCTGCCAAAAGAGTGTCTATATTCAAAAAATCATTTGGTTGAATTACATTCCTTTATTTCTAACAGGGTTCACACATGACCTTTCGTAAAACATGCAGGATTTCGGAATTAAATATCTAATTAAAAAACTGAAATTTAAAGGTAGCCTTGTTAGTGGTCAGCTCAACCAAAATTACAAATTTTATTTCTAATTGGTTTGATCAATGTAAACGAATTATATGCGTATATGCAGCATCATATTACTACACTGCTTGAATTGCACACTTTTAACTCCCATGGACATTGGACAACTTTCTATTGACCAGACCACTCAAAAGTAAAAATTGCCATTTCTACTGTGATTTGAGAACATACAAACCAACTTTCAGATTTTTATGATGGCCCATTTGAGATATTTTAGACCCAAATACAGCATTTTTCCTGTAGCAAAAAAGCGTTGTGATTCAACGTCACAGAGTTTTCTACATATTCATCCTGTTGATAGTTCTAAACATTACAAGAGAAATTGAAGTCTTGTATTCAACTTCTTCCCTAAAACATGGTGACTATCGTGAAGATATCACATTCGCATTTGCATCGTATAGCGAAGAAAATCCGCTGGTACTGACCAAACCATTACAAAATAAAAGTTGCAATTTCTACTGTTAGTTGGTCACATACGAAGCTTTTCGGAAACAATATTTCAGATTGCTTCATGGGGAACACGTCAGAACGTCGAAGGATCCAAACGTTGAAACTGAAAAACGGTCAGAACGTATACAGAAAGGGACAAATCATATACAGAAAGTGCCAAACGTCGAAAATCACAAAAGGTCAAATCGTCGAAGTGACAGAGCGTCGAAAGTACAACACGGTCAGATCGTCGAAGTGACAGAACGTCGAAACTCCAACACGGTCAGAACGTATACAAAAATGTACAAATCGTATACAGAAAGTGACAAAACGTCGAAACTCCAACACGGTCAGATCGTATACGAAAAGGGACAAATCGTATACAGAAGGGGTCAAAACGTCTAAACGAGGGAAAACAATCACAGAAAGGGAAAATTGTTCATTAAGGGAGGGGTCCAGACCAAAACGTAAAACGTTGAATTGTCAACTTCTAAACACTAACACGATGACAACGTCTACAGAAAGTGGCTAATCCCTACAGAAAGTAACAAAACGTCGAAAACCACAAATGGTCATATCGTCGAAGTGACAGAACGTCGAAAGTACAACAGGGTCAGAACGTATAAGAAAAGGGACAAATCGTATACAAAAAGTGACAAAACGTCGAAAATCACTTCTAAGCCCCGGTTCACACATGCAATGAGGCAGCTGTGCGATGACCGCGCCTTCGCCGCACGCAAGCTTATGGGCCATTGAAATAAATGGAGTGGTTCACACATAATGCGGCTGCGGGAGGGTGCCGCAGACCTGCCGCATTGCCCATGGCGGTGCGGCGACCGTGCGGCAGCCGCAAGTCCCTTACGGGCCATTGCACAGCATTGGATGGTTCACACTAGCGGCATGGGAGCTGTGCGGTTTGTCTCTTTTGGAATATTTTTTTTTCTTAATATATTTCTTTTCTCAACTGTTCAATTAAAAAGTGGAGATTCTTTATATTTTTATCTGTTTTAAGTAGAGAATCATAAGCTCAATAATAATAATAATAAAATAAAGTATGACCTAATATTAAAATGAATTATTGGAGGTATAAATGGAAAACTTGAATAATGATGTTATCCTCACTTACTTACTTGCTTTATGGCTTACGAAAGTCGCAAGTTCATCGCCACAGTATCAAGAGATCGCCATCGGGCTCTATCCTGGGCAAGATCAAGCAAGTTTCCACTACAGACACTTATTTCTCCAAGATCCCTTCTAATATTGTCCTCCCAAAGCCGTCTCCATCTTCCCAACGGTCTCTTTCCCTCCGGCTTTCCAATCAAGATGGAATATAGTCTTTGTTTTATCCCATCCAACTACATGGCCTGCCCATTTTAGTCGTCGCGATTTAATTATTCTTACATCAGATGAGTCGTATACTCCGTGGAGTTTTTTTATTATGCAGTCTTCTCCATTCTCCAGTCATCTCATCCCGTTTTAGCCCGTATATTTCTCTAGAGACCTTAATTTCAAACACCCGTAATTTATGTTTGTCTGCTAAGGTCGTACTCCAATTTTCGCAACCATTAAGTATGATCTGCAGAATGACAATTCTGTATATTTTCAATTTCAACTTCCTTGATATTAATCTCGGAGAAAATGATAAATCGGCCAGTACTTGCAGGTTCTTCGAAGTGGCAGAGTTCGAGTTCTAGAGGCACATAAAAATTGTCAGCCTTTAAGTAATAATCTAGGAAAAAAATATGAACTTAAACAAAATAACGGTAGCAAACCAGGCTTGGCAAAAAAAAGACCTCAAAAAGTTTTTTTTTATGTTTAAATACTTTGCTTTATTTATTTACATTACATATGGATAGAAATAAGTTTGTTTCTACTTAATGTTCTGATGCAGCAGCGAGGTTGTGAAGGACAGGATCTACAGCTACTGCTCAAACTGGAATCCGAACCAGTACTCGATTTGTACCTTAGAGAGATTGTCCTCCATGGACTCGGACCCGGAATCCCTTGATTACAAGGCGAAAATTATATAAAATTATCGCAGATGGTTTAATATGTGAAATCGTCACCACGAAGTTCACACTATTTGTGGCATTTTTGCTTTCATTTATTTATTTATTGGTTTAAACCAATTGATATTTAAAAAAAACTGGTTTAAACCAGCCAACGCTGCAGCAAACCCCCTCCACATATAAACTGTCACTCACACTTACATGAGAATACCTTCAGAACTTGAAAATGTCCACATTTGCAGGTACAATATTCTCACTATATGGTAGGAATATTCCAATGAAAATAATAATAATATGGATTGAATTGTCTACGAATTTTCTTGCTCGTAAATACTGTTTCTTAAAATTAATAAAGCAGCTTTCATTTTTGCACTGAGAAATAATTTTCATACAAATAAAACATCAACATTATGTCATTTAAATAAAAACATATCGTTTTGGAATTAGGACCACTGATCTTATTTTAAAACCAGCGTGTTCTCAATTTGAATAAAAAGAGAAATTTGAAATGTTATACCTAAGAATATTACTTGTACTATTGCACGAACGTGCGCATCCACTGCGATAGTTCTTTAAACTGAGATTCGACCTTGAACGCCGCAGAGTGTTCGCAGACAAACCGCAGCATGTGTGAACTGTTTGTGCAGTTGCCGCACGGCTGCCGCACCGCATGTGTGAACTGGGGCTAAAGGTCCTGCAGTTGTCAGTGATCGTGTTGAAGTTTCGAAGTTCTGTCTGTTCGACGATCTGATCGTTTGAGGTTTTCAACGTTTTGTTAATTTCTGCATACGATTTGTTCCTTTTTGTATAAGTTCTGATCGTTTTTCTGTTTCGACGTTCTGATACTTCGACGATCTGACCGTTTGAGGTTTTCGACGTTTTGTCACTTTCTGTATACGAATTGTCAATTTTTATATACGTTCTGACCGTTTTTCAGTTTCGACGTTCTGACACTTCGACGTTTTGGGGGTGGACAAAATTAAGAATGAGAACATAGAGAAACTAAACAAATTTAAATATCTGGGAGCATATGTAACAAGCAAAAACCGAGGTAACGGAAGAAATAAAAAGTCGTTTAATATCGGGCAACGCATGTTTCTATTCAGTTCAGAAACTTCTAACCTCGCGATTAATATCAAGAAAGTTGAAATTGAAAATATACAGAACGGTTAGTCTGCCGGTAATACTTTACGGTTGCGAAAGTTGGACTACGACCTAAGCAGATGAACATAAATTACGAGTGCTTGAAAATAAGGTCTTGAGAAAGATATATGGACCGAAACGCGGCGACAAGAACTCCACGAACTGAACGACTCACCCGATGTTGTAAGAATAATGAAATCGCGACGACTAAGATGGGCAGGCCATGTAGTTCGGATGGGAGAAAAACGAAGATTATATCCCATCGTGGTTGGATAACCGGATGGAAAGAGACCGTTGGGAAGACCGAAATGACGTTGGTAGGACAATATTGGAAGGGATCTTCGAGAAATAGGTGTTTGTGATGGAAACTGGCTTGATCTTGCCCAGGATAGAATCCGATGGCGATTGTTTGTTACTGCGGCGATAAACTTGCGAGTTCCGTAAGCCATAGAGTAAGTAAGTCAGTCAGTCAGTATGGCGGAAGAGATGATACTTAGTATCTTAATTTTATTACAAAGGAATCACTGTAGGTGGTTTTGTGTGTAGGTGTTTTTGTGCTGATTATTTTTTACATGCTTTTCTTTAGTTCAAAATTGCTCGTGGTGTCCTGAAATCTTGCAACGTTAATTTGACTCATTTTCGGACGTCATACGCTGATGAAAATTTGCACAGCGACGTGGCTCGGGTGGCAATACAATATTCTATTCTTACTTTCATGTATGTCTGTATATTTATATATTTTAAAAGAGTATTTTAAGATATTTAATATGAACCTCTTTATCCTAAAATAAATACAAGCGTGCAGCCCTGAATTAAGATTGTTATTTGAGCGGTTGCAGGATCCTTTAGGATCTGGTTCACAAAACATTAGGTTGAGAAAATGTATCCGAATACCGAAAAAAACTAAAAAAATATATTTAAAAACTTTTTAAAGACATACTTTTCTTAAACAATAAAGGCCCAATGTAGTGTATGCAGATTGGCCTTTATGAAAGGATACATTGAAGTGTTTTTCTTCTCCTGTATTTCCCATGTGAGATATGGGGTCAGCGTATTTTACAGTTTTGATTTTGGCAGATGTTTTACGGCCGGATGCCCTTCCTGACACCAGCAATCTGCGTATGGGAAATCGAAATATTACTGTGAAATGAAACTCCCACAGGGAATCGAAGCCGGGAGCCTCGCACCGAAGACGAGCGCGGTAAGCACATGGTTACGCTGGAGCTCATAAGGTGAAAGATAAGAAAAAAAGTAAGTCAAAGAAGTATAAAGTCAACGTTGGTGGAGAGGGAAGAATGGAGCGCTTTTTTTCTGGATCAAGTAATATCATCATCACAGTTTTGTCAACACAAACTAAATTTGAATCGCGCATATCACATTTTGAATGAAATAGATTATTATTGTAAAATAGGACGGTCGTGAGAGAGGAAGAAGTTAAAAAAAAACAAAAAAAAACAAACAATGAGCTCCCGATAATTCGTGTGCAGATTATTCGTGTACATTCTGTATCATCATCAACATCATATTCAGCCTTTTTCTATCAACTGCTGGATGAAGGCCTCCCCCTTTTCTTTCCACATATCTCGGTCTGCTGCTATCCTCATCCATGTAGCTCCTGAAAAACGCTTAATTTCATCTACCCATCTTGCATTCGCACGTCCTCTCGGTCGTTTCTTTTCTCTAGGAATCCAATGTAGTACATTTGTCGTCCACCTTCCATCTGTTCGTCTAGCTATATGACCGGCCCATTTCCACTTCAGCTTCTTCGCAGTCTTGATTACATCCTCTAGCTTTGTTTGTGCGCGAATCCATCCATTTCTCTTCCTGTCTCTCCTGGTTATTCCTAGCATGCATCTCTCCATTGCTCTTTGTGTGACTCTCAATCTTTGTGTCGTTTGCACATTCATTGTCCAAGTTTCACAGCCGTACATCATCACAGGTAAGACACATTGATTATAAACTTTACGCTTCAGACACATTGGTAGTTTGCTCTTCAAAATAAAGTGTTGTCTTTCAAACGAACTCCACGCCATTTTACATCTTCTATTTATTTCATTAGTCAAGTTAGCATTCGATGTTTTGAGCTGGCCTAGGTAAACATACTCATCAACTATGCCTATTGTCTCTCCGCTAATCTTTATTTCCCTTTTGCAGCATGTTGATTGTGTATGACCTTTGTTTTACTTAAATTCATCTTAAGGCCTATTTTCGAACTCTCATTATTCAGTTCTTCCATTCTGGTTTGTAGTTCTTCCGCATTTGAAGCAAACAGGACTATATCACCAGCGAACTGTCGGTTATGATTCCTGATTCTTGATTCAGGCATGACAATGTTTTCAACGCTTTTGTATCCGTTCACCACAGGCTGCTAGTATGGAACAGATAATTAGGCCCGCATAAAGGTCAATAATACAGTCAGAGCGAACGTAGTAAAACAGCTCGTCAGAGTTGACCCATTGCACGAGGTCAAAACTCTCCGATGTAAGCACACGATTTGCCTGCATGCACAAATGAGCTACTGAAACACGCCCAATAACTAACAACAGCCACCTGCAATCGGGCATACTTCTGCAGTGACAAGAAACTAAGAAGACCACATTAGGTAGAAGCAAAGTGTTGTGAGATACGTCGCGGCAGCCTTTTAGACGTGTTTCTTTCCGTAATAGCTGTTCTGTACAATCGAACAATTTCAGTTCCTAGTGCATATTATTGCGTGTTCTTCAGGGGACCAACACGATGTTTTCGAATAGCGAAGCTTTTGACATATTAATTGTGTTGGGTGAATGTCGGCAGAATTATCGCGAGGCCGCGCGGCTTTATGGTGAACGTTTTCCCGATCAAGCTCCGCAGTCCCGAGAGGTATTTCGGCGCTTGGCACCTTATGTGCAGCGAACTGGGCAAGTCTAGCCTCACCGCAACAAACGTCAGCAGATCAGGCGCCGTGTTCAGGATGAACGGACTCCCAACATCCTTGCAGCAGTCCATATGGACCCCCAAATCTCGACAAGATGATTAGCCAGGGATGTTGCTATGGGCCACATGACGGTTTGGAGGATTCTGCACAACAATGCGTTCTATCCTTACCATGTTCATGTGCAGCAAGAACTCCGTGAACAAGATTTCCATGCCCGTCTGGAGTTTTGTTAGTGGATGTGGTTTCTGACTGTGTTGTAGTTTCGACGTTCTGTCACTTCGACAATCTGACCGTTTGTGGTTTTCGACGTTTTGTCACTTTCAGTAGAGATTAGCCACTTTCTGTAGACGTTGTCATCGTGTTAGAGTTTAGAAGTTGACACTTCGACGTTTTGCGTTTTTGGCCTGGACCCCTTCCTGAACAATTTTCCCTTTATGTGATTGTTTTCTCTCGTTTAGACGTTTTGACCCCTTCTGTATACGATTTGTCCCTTTTCGTATACGTTCTGGTCGTGTTGGAGTTTCGACGTCTGTCACTTCGACGATCTGACCGTTTGTGGTTTTCGATATTTTGTCACTTTCTGTATACGATTTGTCCACTTTTGTATACGTTCTGATCGTGTTGGAGTTTCGACGTTCTGTCACTTCGACGATCTGACCGTTTGTGAATTTCGACGTTTTGTCACTTTCTGTATACGATTTGTTCCTTTCTGTATAAGTTTTGGCCGTTTTTAAGTTTCGACGTTCTGACACTTCGACGTTTTGAGGTGGACCCCTAAGCCAGATTCCCTTCTTGCGTTTTCTTTATTTTATTTTATTTTTCTTAGCAATAGCTTCTGACAATAATTGTCAGAAGCTATTGCTAAGAAAAACAAAATAAAATAAAGAGAACGCAAGAAGGGAATCTGGCTTAGCGCAGTTCTCCTAATTCTTGTACAAGAAGATTCTAGCTTTTTTCTTTTTTCAAGATTAATCTTCTACAGTAAAGAGCTTTATTGTAGCTATTCGACTTCGTGTATCTAGTTTGAAAAGACAGCTGGTCTCTGGTTGTTACAATGTCAGAAATGTTTAGAAAACAAGAAGTTCAAAATTTGGATAGGGTTAATAAATATGTAAGAGGGAAACGTTATGTTTATAAGATGTAAGGAACAAACGTTTTCAACCATTTCTCTTCAACTTTGGTGGTGGTGGTGGGGAGATCCAGCTGGAATTTTCACAAAACAGGTTTTTGTGTTTTCTTTAATAACTCCAATTCTGTCAAAGATAGTTAAATCTAAATCAAATATAATTAAAAAGAAAATCTATTCTATACCGCATGCTTCATGTTTCAATTTGCTATATATTCCACTTGTTTCGTTGTAAGAATATTGATCGGAAAGCGAATATTCTGGATAATTGGTCAACACTTAACATAGAGATTGAAAATAAAATATTAATAATTTTTATATTGTTTCTTTTTATTTGTTGTCTTCAAATTACGGTAGTTACGTTAGGTGAGCTGAGATTAAGTTACATTATATCAATTAAGAAACGGTAAAAGTACAAGGGTCTTGCAATGATTATAACGGAATAGCCACATAAGTATTTAATAAATAAGTTCATAACATGACCTCTAAATCTAAATAGGTCCAGAGTCTTGAAACTGCATTATACATACTATACTATAGCCATCGTCCCGTAATATTTATTTTCTACTATGTTACCGGTAAATTCCGGCCGGCTCCCTTCTGTTAATATATACTATATAGACATCATTGATTCAACCAAACGCACTCTGCTGGGGGAAGCTTGCCCCCCAAATACTTGAGAACATCTCCCAACTTTAAAATTTTTATGGTGGTAAAAATCGATAAATACCGTGCAAAACTCCACTAACACCCTCACAATTTTTACTTTACACTCCCCAAACACAATCCTGGCGGAATCCCTGAGAGGCATGTTTTGTGTGTGCTTGTGAGGGCGAAGGGATTGAATACAAAATCACTGGTGTTAAAATTCAGGCCTTAATTTCTTTCAAGCAATTCTCCCTGATTTGTGTGTGTGTGCGTGCGTGTGTGTGTGTGTGTGTGTACATATCAAAATATCATAATAAATTGCTATACAAATTATCTAATCCCCGTCCCCAAGTTTCACTATAGCTCTCCGACCCGAAATTCCTGGGAAGATTCATGCTATTACTGACTGGCATTTACAGAACTTAAACATTTCCCTCTTTCAGCTTTTGTTTCCAGATTATTCACGCTAGGTTAGCAGAGATAACGTCGGTTAAGGTCACGTGAACTTGGTAGCAGAAAGTGATTACCTTAATTTGTTTAAAAATAACATTTTTAATTGATAAGGCGGGATTTTGTTTAAGAGGCGAGCTGCAAGATACTACCCCGGATCGTTTAATATAGTAATGGTTAGCTTAGGTTCAATTACATTAGCATAGCTTCTACTGGTTAGTTTAAGCCATCTTTAATAATGAATACCAGATCCTAAATAATACTGAACATGATGACTTTCCGCACTGGGAAGTATCCAAGGAGCATCCAAGAGCCAGCCCTAAAACTGAACATCGTTAGGGTTAACTTCAGTTAGGGACCAGCACAAACGGACAAAACTCACGTAACCTTAACGGATAAAGTTTATGACCTGCAGCTTCCGCCAACTATCGAACCATATGTACGCTCTGTACTATTTATTTACATCCAAATAATTATTACAGACACTTCTATAAACATTTAGTGAAAACCAGAAATCCGAAAGTGTTACGGGAAGCTGTTACGTTAAAACTTTAAACTTTATTTTTATATAAGCCAGTAGTAACTCTGGACTTCGGTCCGTCACGATTCACCTTTAGCTATTAAAATTCACACCCATGCCCCTGCCGGGACCTTGGAGCCGATGGCCTATCGCCGCAGACCGTTTGGAAGGCAAGCTGTTACTATTATTTACTTAAATAATTCGCTTGAGTAGATCAACACATAATGAACATAGCGGCATGAGAAGGAACACTTATGTCGACACTTCGTTACAAATGACACGTACGTTGCTAAAAAAAAAAAAAAGCACGGACTGCATCTCGAGCGTGCGAAGATGGATAGTTAAAGTTAGGTTTGCTATTTTTTCTTTCATTATACGTGCTTTTTAAAGACACTGCATATACTTGGCCCCAGCTCGCAAGAAGCTGTACATGTTACTCTTTCACATTTATTTCAGATTTCCACGACACGGAACTGTATTATCCGAGCCACTACAGCTCAGTGGTAGAGCGTTGGCGTAGCATTCGGGAGGTAGTGGATTTGATCCAAGCGGCTGCCTATCCTGATCGAGGTTTTCCAGTTTTCCTCAGCCACACTAGTTTTCCTTCGATATAAGTCCTGGGTGACAACTTGCCCTATTCCTTTCCCCTTCCCTATACCGGCCTGAGCTTTATATACCTAAAGGCCATTAATAAATAAAATTAAAACGAAATTTTATTTTGAATTTCGACATTTCTACAAACGTTGGAAATTATTAATAAACTTCTCCTGTAAAATTTTACATTATTTTGCGTGGCATAAATAAATAAAGCCCACCTTAACTAACGCGTTATCGCTCTCTCGTAGTTACTGTGCGTGTTTGAGACAAACGAAGAGCATACATAATCCTAGCATTAACTAACGCGTTTTTGCTCTTCATGATTCTGGACGTGAAACTCTCGTATCTGGGTCCCAACATTTAAAGTAGTACCGATGCCCATGGCTTTAGATGTGGTCAGTCAATTTCAGAATACTCGGAACGTTGTAATCCATAGTGCTGTTAACGCCCATAAAGTTCATTTTATGTTATCACAACCGATATTGATTTCTCGACAAGAAATTTAGGCATACTCACGAATTATCAGAGAAGAGACCACTTATACAGTCCTTTTTTCAATCTAGGTTAGGTTATTCTTTTACAAATAGTGTGGCAGTGCCCTTAATGGACCAGGTACCAGTAACTGACCAATAACAAACAGGAAAAGTAGATTTTTTTGAATAACTAGTAAACAAAGTAGGTTTTATACTTCCGTAGGGTTTAATAGTGTAGTCCCCAAACGGTGTACAATCAGAAAATGCGTTGTCCTCCTAAGAAAACGTTAATTTGTAAAGTGGATCTAGAAGAGAACGGACCGCATTAGAGCACGGAGTTAAAACTAATACAAGATATCCACGCATATCTACAAATGCACATTCCTTTGTTGTTCAAGAAACAATCTACGCTAAATTGAATGAAGGACATACACTGGCACAATCGTAGTTCACAAAATTCTACAAATCGTCAACTACTGGTTCAACCTTCAGCAACCTATTGTCTACTGTCTTGTCAAATGAAATAAATGTGAGCTGCATTTTTTTTACTTATTCCGCACTGTATTAGGTTTTTTGCGTAGAAAAATAACTATTTTCCTAGGAGTCTCTTTACTACACGTTGGGCGTTCCATTTGAAACTATGAATGGAGCAGTTACAGAAGGTGTATTTTAAGTGCCATGTGCATCGGATATAGTGAAAAAATATTTAACCTGGCTTTTTCTAACCTGTCTTCGTTCGCTATCGCTCACTTGATATATGTCCGTTTTTTTTGGTAACAAGAATGATGAATAAACATTTCAGTTGACGTAACATTACCGTGATTCCGATTCACGAACCTGTGACATGTCGTTCGAAAAGAATCACGCCCGACGTAAGTTAAAGTAATACCTATTATTATGACCGCCAGTTCTTATTTGCACTTGCGAGGTCACCCATTACCAGTGTTCGATTTGTAGCGGAGGATGGTTGGAATTTCCTCCTTTCTGTTACAATCTTCGCTGGCTCTGTTTAGATATACTTCTAGCATGAAGTAAGGATGATCACAAACACTGTATAATACATATTTAACTATTTTTTCCCCTCTCTGGAAATTGTTCAAATCGATCACTGCCCATTAGCTACCAAGACCCATTTGTGCAATAAATTAGTACCATGCATTTTGTAAGCTTTCTGTACTTGCAATTTATATTTTAAACATTCAGACATTGACTGTTACTTAACATAATTCGAAATATATTTAAAAATGACATTATCCAAGTATCCTTTAGAACAGTGGCGTATCCTGACTTTTGAGTTTGGGCATGCAATGTTATTAATATTACTATTATTATTATTAAGAAGTATGTATGCGAATTAGAGATGACTTTCATCTAATTGTTCTTTACAAACTTGCAATTCCCTCTTTCTTATTGTCATAGACCTCGAGTAACGAAGTTTGACACATGGTAGTTTCACAGGTAATTTACAAGTGTTTCAATCGGATGCCAGTTTTCAACGATGAGTTCATGAAAAAGGTTACCGGAAAGGTGATAATTTCTTCTTGTTTGGGTGGTAAATATATTTTCCTACATAAAAAGAATAGGATGGCGTGGCGGGTATACACAAGACATCGAGAGCAAGAAAGAATTTGAAACAAAAATTATCATCTGTTGCCGCTCACGGAAATTACAGCTGCCACTAAGGAGGAAGTAATTAAGTTATTCATAACTTTTATCCTTTTCTAGATGAAAGGCAAAATTAGGAAGTATCCCCAGTAAAGTCAAGAAAATAAGAGCTACGCATATAGAAGTTTATCTTGTGATTTTTCAGGAAATACAAAAATCCACAGATATTCCACACAGAATTCCACTCCACGCAAATTACACACAACTGTGAAAATTACTTACATTTTGTGGAATTCCACATACATTGGCAGCGCTGCAACACACACAGGCTAGATGGCAACTATGCTGAATGCAACTTCTAGCCTTGCATGCATTTTGGATTTCTCCCGCTTCATTCACCCAATAAACCACACGTTCACAGGCAAGCGGACGACAAAGATCTTGAGTAGACGCCCACATACATAGACAAGAATACTGCAGCGCCACACGTGAACAGTTTAGTAAACTATTGCGGGTACTGGTCCAGGATATCAAGCGAAGTTTCGTAATTTCTCAAAATCTTTTCTGTTTTCTTCTTGGAAAACAATAAAATAAATAACCTAGAATCCGAAGGCATGCAATGCATGCCTTGCATTCATGGAGAATACGCCGCTGCTTTAGAAACTCTTGCTCTTCATTTACGAGCGACACGGCCATTCGTTTAGTTTCTTTATCACTGCTGGTTTCAATAAACATTAACTATCCTCTTCGTGGTGTTATTATACAATTAATGAAGTATCCAAAGTTGCGGAAATTGAAACATGAATATTTTTGTTTCGACACTTCACACACGGTCAACTTAAAATTTCATTTCTTACTATCACATGACAAGTAGTGCTCCTGTAGCGCCTTCAAGCGGCAATGCTTTGAAGCTTTAAACTTCTTTAATCCAGCATGATTCAAGCTTGACATTTCAAGCATATATTAGGCAATACAAATTCAAGCTTGAACTAAGGTTGCTTTATCAAGACTATTTCAGCAAGGTAAAATCAAGCTTGTATCAAGCTTGAAATATACTTGACAATTCATGTCAAGGTTAGCAAGTCAAAATCAAGGGACTTTCAACCTTGATTCAAGAAAACATGCTATTAGGGTTGTAGTTGCATTTACTATGAAGATTTATTTTCGATAAATTCTGTATAATGAAGAACAACTCCGACCTTAAAGTCATTGTACTGTATAATGAATAGTGTTATTACATTCCATTTCTGACTTCCAGAAGTATCTTATTGACACAAGCTTTTCGAATATTTAAGCCCGAAATCCGGCATTTTTTTCAAAGAGCCATGTTTGAACCCCAGTAGAAGAGAAGGAGTGTGATTTTTACGTGTATGCACTCGTTGGTAGGTCTAAATATTATAAAATTTTGCAAAATTTTATTTAATTCCTTCACTCCAAAAAATTTTAAATATAAAATTTTACACAATTTGTTACTTATTTTTAAGCCTAATTACTGAAAAAAAAATTTCAGAAAGGGTGATTCATTATGTTCAAAATATACTTCAAGAGCTACACTATGATTTTTGATTAAGCTCTCTAGCTCTTCTGGTTTTTGAGATATTCAGGTCTCCGTAATGTCTACGGAGAACGCCACCCGTCATTTTGGAATTATGGTCGCCCCGCGAGAAAAAGGGCATAACATTTCTTTCAAAAGTTGTTCTGATATCTTCAGGTATGCAGGAAACCACGATTTTTTTATAAATGTTGATGCAACCAATTTTTCTAAAATCGAATGATTTATCGTGGAATGACCGAATTACGTATGTTTCAGTTTCTGGCACGAAGTGTGAGGAGAAGTGCTAATAATGTCAAATGATTAGAACAAACCGCCTTACTCAAATTATACAATAAATATTTTTTTAATCTGCTTAGCTGTGATCACCTATAAGACGTATAAAGTGCATATATTATAATACACAACTTTAGCAATGAATGAAATAAACGCCAGATGCAATTGTTTCATATTTAAGGATTATAGTATTATCTTTTAGAACGTAAATCCCATGCTGAAATAAGAATATTCAGAAGTAACTTCTGTATGACAAATAGCTGTAGACAAATACAATACACACACTTATATATTGTTATTATACGATTTAGTTAATTTATATTTAACGTTCACTAATACAGCTCCATCAAGCTAGCCCCTCCCACTCCGGAACGAATTCTGAAACCTTGTCAGGAATTAGTACTCAATTAGTGCTATCGAATCTCATAGCTCACCGAATTCGTGTCGTTAATACAGGTTATATAAATAGCCCCATAATTGGGAGGGGCTAACTAAACATAATAATTACTTATGCCCTGAAATGCTTGTATGAATACAAAACTGATCATTATGATTTTATCTAATTATCCATGCTTTGAGCAATAGACATAGAAATAGATTTTCCACAACGGGATTCGAACCCAGCAACTCACGATTAGAAGCAATGTGCTCTACCACTGAGCTAATATGAGCACATCTACTTATCTCTTTCTAATAGAACTCCTTCTGACGAAACATGACTGAATTTTCGATGTCCAAGATAATGGCCTTCATATCCGTTGCAAATGTGTTGTTTCTTATCCTTTGTCTTGTTCATTGTACTATGAATGCGAGAACTATGTTTGCTGTCTTTGCTTTCTTTAGAAATGTTCTTTTACGTATGGAAAAGTAGGTGACAAAACCATCACGTGATCACATGTATGCATAGTTTCGAAATACTGTATCATTACGTATTGCAATGAATGTTACTTTTTTGTACAATTAATTACATTTCAACATAAAGAAGAAAAACGCATCCGTACTAACGTTTCCTAATTGCGAAGATTCACCTTAAGGGGTTTGAACCTGGCATCTTTGGTTTACAGTTTCAGAAGATATCCGAAGTTGGACTTAGATAATTTTCAGCTGAAAAATTCCCTAATCAATGCGGTCATGCGTTTTGGAATAGGGTGTACATGTTTGTGACTTTTGCAAATAGACATAGACATTAGACACAGAAACCTCATAACACTTTTTACTTTGAAGGTATGGTATTACTCTTTCAATTCATTTTCGTTAATTTTTCAATCAATGAACATTTATTTGTGTTGACCGCATATTATCTTTTGTAAGGTTTCTTCATGAACTAAAATGTTGTTCGTATGAATCAGTTTATCTTTTTGTTTCCTAAACCAGTTATTTTATGATCTTTTCTGGGGCTATTATTACCAACACAATCCATCTTCTCCCCAAAATGACTTCCTTCGAATTGCCTTCTTTTTCATGTCTTTAATGTTGCTCAAACTGTTTTATGTTTAATCAGGAATTGTATAACATGTTGTAGTTTCAGTTACCATAATAATTTGGACATCAACCTTAAAAAAATAAATTTTAAACATGAATACTAAAATGGGAGCTCATGTTGTTCACCTTTACGTGACAAATAGAAACGTGGAGAGACAAAAGTATGAAAAAGGCCAACTGGTGCTCTTATTAACGAGATCGAAATCTGAAAATATTTAATAATTCAACATTTCCAACATAGTGGATTTCATTTCAAGATGGCGGAGTTTCCGGAAATAGATAAAGTGGGAAATTTCAGAACATTTTTAAAAAAATGTTTGTCCAACTTTGGTTCACAATCTGCGAAAATACATCAAGCAATTATTATACTGTAAATCAGTGAAGATAAAGTTTTGTAATATTTATTTATTATGAAGTCACCATGCCAAGAATGGAAGATCCACTGTGTTACTGCAGTGGCTTCTCTAATTGCAGGCCTTTCTTACATATTAGTTTAAAATGCAGCGAAGTTGAAGCGTGCAACATGTTTAGGGATTGCATTGTACCAAAGTAACACAAAGAAAATATAAATTCTCATTAACAAGAAGACTCAACTTACGAAACTAAAAATATTATACGCAGTTTCTCACAAACGAATGAATTGCCTTATAGAACTTGACTGTACCTCTCTTTGCGAGCGGAGTGGAAAATCGAACTTTATATTGTTATCCAGTTGATAATGAATGCAAAGTTATTCATGCATGATTGGGCCGGATGTAGGAGAGATTTCATTTAAGCCTCCTTCTTTCGTCCTTCAGAAACCTAATTTGCCAGAGATCAATAGATACATTGGAAATGCAAACTGTTGGAACCAACGTGTTGTGATTTCCTCGTCAGTTGCGAACATGTTAAACAAAGCGAGATTCCCGTATGGTTATAGGTGGAGAATGTTATGTTTGCTCCTGCAAATATTCTCTCTCTCTCGGTCACACACACACAAACAACCGCACACACAATCATACACATAGGTATATATACACACATTCACTTTAATATAAACTCTTTTTCTCTCTCTCTTTTGTGTGGCCAAACGCAGTACGATGTAGACATACACAAAAATAAACAAAAGTCCCTTTGAACTTCGCAAATACAATTATGAAAATGACAGGGTTTTCTCATAACGTCTAAATAGAAAGTAAGAATATATATATATATATATATATATAAGTAAAAACAAATGCGAGAGATTTGTTGGGGAACGGCTTAAATTTTTTTCTCTCTAATAAATTCACTTTCATCTCTAATAAATGGTATATTTTGAATGCTACTTAAGTTACTCATAGATGTATGGAAATTTAGTGTAATATATTAATAACTACAATGTCATATTTTTATTAGAAATCCAATGAACATTTCGTTTTTAATCATTCAAATATGAAATATGTATTCATTCTTTCATGTTAACCTTTATAGATTTTTTTTTTAAATTTAACTATCTGGTCAAATTAGAAAAATAAGTTTCATTAGGTATCTTCTTAAATAATTAGCTATATTTTTCTTATAGATCTATTACATCTTTTTCTTTAAATTTTGGTATTTCTCCATCTATCATCGTACTAAAAATTTCAGCAATAAGAAATATTTTGATAACGTAATTTTGAATCATGAAAAATAATTTCTTAAGCTATTCCAAACATTAGTCAATGGAAACATTTTTCTGATGTTCAAACAACGAAGTTCATTAAACACCTACCAATTTTCTACGTTTCTTTAAAACTTATCGTTTATACCAAAATTATTCAGAACAAAAGTTTTCTTTCGTTTTCTTCCACAGTATCTTCATAAGTGATGAGATCATTGAGAACATGTTATTTTGCGCACTTAGTAGGATCTACAAATTTAGCAAGTAAGATATAACAGTGAAGAAACTAATATTAAAACTTCATTTTCTGAATGTTTCTACTGAATGCAATGGAACCTTTGTGTCGTGTGCATTGGTACTAACTACATTACTATAAACCACCAAGAAAACTTAAATCAGAACAATGAGAGAAAACTGTCTTTGTAAATGGTTTTCTCAAATTATAAAAATATTTCTCATTCGTTCTAATCTGACATGTGTGTGCTTCCGAATTGCTATTTTCTTGTTTCAACTGCCGTGAAGTTTTCTTCCATGTTCTCTCACTTGTACCGGACTAATGTTTGTATCAGAATATTCTTTAAGTTTCTAATATCCACAAGATCCCTAAATTTCGGTCAGACAGATACAAAAATGTGACATTCCATCAATCGAACTAAAATTCATGTTGTCGTACTTATAGTCCAGCGGCCAGTAACACTTCCTTATGCAAGTCATTCCAAACCTTATGTTAGCTCTCCTATTTAAGAGCTCATAAAATTATTGAAATTCCAACCAACTTCTTAACTGCACTTCCCCGGAATTTCTATTTCCTCAACCCACTCTCTGCCTCTTCAGTGAAAATAATTATACGAGCTTTCAAGCACAATATCATAAGCGAATCATATTATATAAATTATTACTATTTTATGCAAGTAAGTTGGACTAAAACTTACTGCACAAACATACGTCATTTTTTGTATCAAAAGTATATCGGAAGTGAATAGCATTGTGTCGCGTATTGAACTATACACGCGCGCTATAAATATGTTGTAATTGTGTAAATATGTTACATATTTACATTTGTGCATCTGCTAAGATCATTTGAACTAATAACTGGAACATTGGTATAAGTACAATATGATATAACTTTATTGTAAATGGATTTATATGCCAAAGAGCTCAGCGAACCTCTCCCCCATCCGAGCCCGCAGAAAGTTAAAGAGATTCTGCTCGATTAGTCAGTGTAACAGTAGCAGAGATGCGACGTTGCCACATAGTGAATTCACGGGCTCACAACCCGACAACCTCCCCCACCTCTTACCCAGGAGATCCGTTTCGCATCCTTTATAAACGCCCGATTTGCTCTTCTCATCGCTCAGTCCGCCCCATGCAGCGAAGCCCTTCCCAGTCGTCAGCCCGCCTTCTCTAAGGCAACTCTTATAATATTTTCTTAGTTTAATAACTTTTGGAACTTAGAGGAAAATGAACTTCTATCATTTTCCCTTTCGGATTCCAGTCATTGGAAGTAGGTTCGACTTAGTATTGTATTCTATAGTAATGTTAATAATATTATAACAGATTTGGCCATGTATCAGGACTCTGCCTCATTCTCTGTACTTAGCTGTGTATATATATTCTTATCTTATAATAAATATTATTTAACAAAACTTGGTAGTTCAGTATTCTTCAGTTTTCCATAACATATCTTCAGTCTTTAATAGTTGTATCTTAACTTAAATAGGTGATAGGCACTACCAGTCTATGATACTACTACTCGTAGTTCCTATATTACGAGAAAGAAAACGCCTTTCTATCTACAGTTGGTATTATGCATTAAGGAAAGGTAGTCCAAATATAAGAAAGAAGGCTATCCATCCACCAAAGGAATTCATCCTCGGAAGATTAATACCGGAAGCGCAACAGAAGTAAGTAAGTATAGGTGCAACTTCTAGTGTTAGTCGGCACCAAATAATTGAGGCCTCAGAGCATCCACCTACCTCACGCACTAGCAAACCCAAGCGAGTATTCATCTAATTTGCTCTACCATTTGAGCCAAACATTTTCTATACCTCTTTCACATTGCAGAGAGAAAATTATTGTTCGATTGGTTAATTGGATTGGCTGGTATTGAACCAAGTACTTGACATCCAAATAACAATATTTAGCACAATACACAACTTTAATTAAGAGTATTTGGATTACACATGACACGGTCTTCAATCGAAAGTACCTAACAATAAACAAATCAAATTAAGCACATAACAAATGAACGTCACCTCCGATTACTTAATCTAGGAACGACAAAATTAACGTTGCATATGGACAATGTATAATAATTTCTGCTGAATACACGCAATTAAAATTGTCACAAATGTATTGGGTACTGGGGCACAAGAAAAAAGTGCAAGGATGCTATGCTGTATGACATATCAGGTACGTTACAGTAATCCATACAGCTTCCAATTTTGAGTAACAGCACAAAATAATGATTCGGTTCATTATTTGGGTCTTGTTCCCAATACAGCCCATAACAATTGACGAGCATTGAATATAGTAGAACACTACGTGAGATGCATGCTCAGTGTTCTATCTACTCAAATCACTCACAAACATTTGCTTTCGTGTGACAACACATAAACAACAAAATAGAGAATAAAAATATCTATTGAAGGAAAAAAAATGAGTACACACAATTACAACGACGGTGTTCACCAAGGGTTGGTTAATGTAATGTATATTCGGTGCACTATTAAGACCAGTTCAATGAAATCTCATACGAAAAGGAACCTGCATTGTTATTGTTCATTCGTTGTTGCTTGACGGTTCCCACATACTCACGTAGCTTGTTATTTTCCACCGATATATGATTTATTTATTTTACGTCCTTCCACTTTACCTGTCACTCACACATGTAGTTAATTTGAGTTCGTTGGAGATAACTATCTCGAAGATCCAGATGTTAAATCACCATTTCACACACATGACTTTTTGTGTAATAGTTTCCCAAAATATAGTTTATTTTGCACGTAGAACTACCAACAAAACTTTACACATTTTCAATAAATAATAGCTTTTTTTTTTTTGTTATTCAGCTTTTTTTTTTCAGATCATCATCTCTCTGCAGATAGGCGCGCACTAGAACCGTCTATAAGCACAGTGCAGTGTTTCCATTACAATAGTCAAACTACACTTACATCAGTATTAAAATGGAACCACAAGATTCACTGCTCCACAATATGAGAATAAGGTCATTCTTGCCTTTTAGACAGAGATATTACATACTGTCACCACTACAGTTAGTCGCAGTCGTGAACTCGTTACCGCTACAAATTTTTATCCCCTGGACAGTTACCCGTCTCACTTTCCTCCGTAGGAGGACGCCGCGAGCAGTAAAATTGACCGTAATTTGAGAAAGATAAGATTGACACTGTGTGTATACGCTCGATTGAGTAATGCTCTCCAGGAAGAGGAATATGTTGTTATTCTCAGAGACAACTGGTAATGGAACGGTATACCGATAAAATCCAATGCCTCGTCAACAATTATGTAACAACTTGCCTGACTGGCAAATTATTATATTACTAACAAGCACTGCTTTTTGTGTAAT